>JADBJO010005438.1:44894-64894 GCA_016801955.1 Conus betulinus
AAGGTAGGCATGAAATTTCATTTGTCTGTAACAGACGTGCTGTTCGGTTATATGAAAAGAAATCTTCACATAATTATGTGTGCATCAATAACATTTTGCTAGTGGGTAAAAATGTGCATAAGCAAGATTAAGAAGACAAAGTCATCGATACCATATGAAGTGGTTTTTGAGCAGGAGGCACAGTTAAGGAAGTTAATATAACACGCACGCAGGCACGCACGTATGCACGCTTGAGCGCTCACACACACACACGCACGCGCACACACACACACACACATGCGCGCACAAAGACACACAAGCATAAATTTTGCGCCGCTCCAGCTCTCCTTTCACACAAACAATAGCACACTGTAAAAAGCAGGCACCCACACACTGTTTTGTGCTCAACCGCAATTGTGCATGTTCTTTTTAGTTAACGAATAATTCATGTTCATGAGCGCTATGTAATGTTTCTAATGGCTTTGTAGATAATGTTAACTTTATCTTTTGCAAATGCTGTTATCACACACGCACGCGCACGCACGCACGCACACGCACACACAAACAGTGGATGTGGGATATGAGGGAAGGGAGGGAGGGGAGGTGCAAATGTGTGTTTAATTCAATTAAAAGTATACTATGCAGCAAACACAGCAGAATGAAAGTGTCAACGCACCACACATCAGTACATGAATAAACCCAGACGCTTTGTATCAAACGCCAAAACCCTTGTGGTCTCTCTTTTTCACTATAAGGATAGCCTTCAGGGGGAACAGGCCGGTTTGCCAGACGAGCTGTACGTTTTCTTTACTACGTCCCTCCCTCCCGTCTCTCTCTCTCTCTCTCTCTCTCTCTCTCTCTCTCTCTCTCTCTCTCTCTCTTCTGATTTTCTGTTCCTCTCCTCCTCTCCTTCGCGCACTTCTGGTATCATCCTTGCATACTTATTTTCGTCTTTCGTTTCAAGGATGGTTCCCGGAAGATGTCCGAGCCTTTTTTTTTTTTTTTTTTGATATATAACTCTTGTATCTTGTTGTGAAAACACAGTGTGAGAGTGTCACTGCACCAAACAATAGTACAGAAATACCCCCCCCCCCCCCCCCCCCCCCCCCCCCCCCCCCCCCCCCCCCCCCCCCCCCCCCCCCCACCCCCCCCCCCCCCCCCCCCCCCCCACCCACCCCACACCCCCCCCCCCCCCACCCCCCCCCCCCCCCCCCCCCCCCCCCCCCCCCCCCCCACCCCCCCCCCACCCCCACCCCCCCCCCCCACCCTCCGCACTCCTCCAAATGTGGTAAAACCAAGGTTTTTCGATGTGCAAGTCTTCTTTCACGCCATGCAACAAGCACAATAATAGCCGAACAACTTCTACAACGGATTATTTGAAAAAAACAATGTGTTCAAGTTAAAAGAAAAAGCAAACTGAACATCCACTAACTCTAAAATTACACAAGGAAGTGCAGTTTCTGCTTCATCGAGGTGGTGTCACTGCGTGCGGGCTAATCCATATGCGCTACATTATAAGCGAGACCACACTGTGCATGATTTAAAGCTGATAGGGAAATGAGTTAATGATTTAAGATGAGTGGATTCAACAAGAGGGTTTCGTGGCTACGACTTAGCAGATGTCTGACCTATGCATTAGCCCAACGTTTGTTCAGACCTTGTGTACAAAGTAGTACAATTCTCTGAAAGTCACAGAGACCTTATCTTAACAATCGGGTATGTTGGAGAGCAGAGTAGTGCAATTTTCTGAAAGTCACAGAGACCTATCTTAACAACCGGGTATGTTGGAGAAGAAGAGAATAGGCAATGTATCAGCAAAAAAAATTAGTCATGACTGCCTCGATTTTTAACCCAACTTATCACGCATATCACATGAAAGAAATAAAGCTACAAACACTCAATGTTGATCATTTACGTCAGAAACCATTCTAGGCTGTCTCTTGGGGAAAACTAATAAACGAACAAAGAAACAAGAAAAAAAAAAGGAAAAATGTAACTTAGTAGAGTTATACAAAATCGTCCAAAGTCGCCTGAAAATCAGTTTCTTTATCACAGGAATTTTTGACCAAAAGAAGCCTCACACGCACTCTCTCTCTCTCTCTCTCTCTCTCTCTCTCTCTCTCTCTCTCTCTCTCTCTCTCACACACACACACACACACACACATACACTCGCATGCGCTGACGCGCACGCACGCACACAAACACACACACATACACTCGCATGCAACGCGCACGCATATGCACACACACACACACACACACTGTCTAAAATCACTGTCAGGTGGGTAGACGATATATTAAAGAAAACGAACGAAACGACACACACACACACACACACACACACACACACACACACACACACACACACACACACACACACCACCACCACCACCACCACCACCACCACCCCCCCAATACCACCACCACCCACCACCAACAACACCAGCACTACCACCGCCACCGCCACTACCATCAATATCATTAATGGCAACAAGAACACTAACAACAACAACAACAATATCAACTCCATTACAAAGATATTGAAGTTTCTGTCTGGATGTTTATACACATGAAGAAATGTCATAATAACATGAAGCTACGTTTAACATTACAGAAGACACGACACGCTGCATGCTGCACACACACACACACACACACACACACACACACATACATACACACTCGCGCGTGCGCGCGCGCACACACACACACACACACACACACACACACACACACACGTCATACAGGATGGACGTTACAATCAATTTGAAAAGCTGAAATGTTGCGACTTTTGAAAAACGAAAACCAAAAGAACTGCCTCTTCCCTTGACACCTCGTCCTCTTAAGTCTATCTCACCCCCCCCCCCCACCACACCCCCACCCATTCCTGCACTCCCATTCCCAATCCAATCCAATCTGCAGCTGAAAGGAATCATCCAACGTCAGTCAACTGAACGTTTGAACAACAAAGTCAACGTTCAAACCTTTCCAATTGACCGGACAGCCTTGTATAAACACGCCATGTTGGTGGTTTTCGATTGTGTTTGACTACACACGTTGTTCGTTAACGCTGCAAACTCATTTTAGTGTAGTTGATAGCGCAAAGACAACGTAGGCAAACGAATCACAAGACAAAGCACGAGGCGTTTCGACCTCTTAGGTCTTCTTCAGGCAGGATACGAAGCACTCAAGAAACGAAAATGAATGAGCAATCACTTATCTTCAGCCACTTCAGCGCTAGATGAGCATTGGCGGTGCGTCATTAATCACATTCAACATTTGTTTAGATTTCCGCCTGCAGTCGCCTAACGTTGCAAACTCAGTTACCGATTCGAATGTGGCTTCAAGCTCATCCTACGATTGTC
The DNA here is from genome assembly GCA_016801955.1 of Conus betulinus. Lineage (NCBI taxonomy): Eukaryota > Metazoa > Mollusca > Gastropoda > Neogastropoda > Conidae > Conus > Conus betulinus. Next base: position 48,239 of record JADBJO010005438.1, read on the forward strand.
GTGTCCATGACAACAGCATAAAGCACTGAAGCTTAAAAAAATCCAGTATATTCTAAACCGATGAACATCAGCAAATTGGTCTCTATTTCCTTTCCTTTCTTTGTTCTCTTTATCGTATTAGTTCTTCTGCGTACGCAGGCTGATACTCCTGCGGACATTCCCTGTATGGACAGGCAAGGATTAATCCCATCTACTCCACAAAGGGAGTGGAGTTTTGTGTGTATGACCGTTTTGTATCCCGCCATTAAGGCAGCCATACTCCATCTTCGGGGAAGGTGCATGCTATGTGTAACGTGTCATCCATACCAACGGCCAAACTGGCCTTCTCCTCTGAAAGTTGGTGATTGGATTTTACGTGTGTGCAAGATGTTATGAGTGCGTTCACACACGGAACCTTGATTTATGGTCAGAGAACATAATAATGTTCGTTCTGGCTCACCACCCCCTCGCAAAGCTCGGGAGCTGATGCCAGAACGAACATTATTACGTTCTCTACAGTCAGTCAGTTTTAAACCTTTATTCACAAACATACATATTGTGTAGGATTATCTGTTTTTAATACTAATTTACAAAACTTTTGAGATTTCAGTTTTTTCTTAATTCTACGTTTCTCTTGTTCATCCTCAATAACGTCATTTTCACGCATACATTCATCAAAGGAAACTCTATCTTTCATGTAAAATAAAACTACAGTCTTTAATTGTTCTCTAAAGTCTTTTAAAACTGAGTTGTATTTCTGGCATAAAATTAACACACTTATTCTAGCGTGTCTTCCACTGAAAGCCAGTTTAGATAAAGTATTTCTTTTTTTTAACTATGTCTCTCTCTGCCGAACAGTCATCAATAATAAACAATGTCTGCATTCTTCCAAATAGTTTATAAAAGTATTCTAGACATTCGTTAGTTTATCACTAGGATCAACCAAATATATGTTATGTTATCATCTGTCCATATAAACCTTCGATCATGATATGATTGATTCTACTTTATGGTTGGGCAAAAAATTACTATATGTTCAAAATTATAACGATAAACTGTTTGTAATAGGTCAAGGACAAATATTGTTTTTCCACAGCCGGTTTGCCTGCAAATCAATGCACAATGAGGTTTTTTTGTTATAAAGTTTAACTGCTCCATAGTTTTATAACAGAATTTAATCTAATCCAGTTATTATCTGTATCATACTCTCTGTTAAAACTTGTTCAGTATAATAAAAATCCTATAAGATCTAAATGTGTAATATTAATCCAATTCAGTTCTGTCAGATTGTCTATATTTAGACTGATATTGATTTTATCGCTAGTTGTTATATAACCTTCATATCCTCACCGTCGTAAAGAACAACAACAGTAACGTTAAGTCTTTCAACATCTAAGTTTGCCAGCTAATAAGAATTCCTTTCATAAGATTGTCACTGACGCCCACAACTCCATCACTCTTCTCATCTTTTAAGACAGAAACTTCAAATATTATTATGAATGTGTCTCCTAATTTCATTCGTGGAAAGAACTGTAATTTGTAGAAGCTTCCTTTGTAACTGATTCTTTTCTGTGCAGGATGTACTGTTGTTTCCCAAAAGGCTTTATTCCGATCTCTCTCCGACTATTGTCCTCTGGCATAAGACTTACATGTAAAGGACCAGAGTTGAGTGCTTTTCTGAAACTTTTTTGACAGTCAAAGAATGTAAATGGACTTATGAATTCAATTTTATGTCCCATTCTACTTGTGGTTCTATGTGCCATTTGTTGTCAGTTTTTCGAACTATTTTATATTCATACTGACCTACACTGTCTGCTTCTACATTACGCAGTTGTTCTAGTCTAGGAACCTTTTGTTGTCGCTAACCTCTTTGCGTTTATAATAACCATCTTTGGGTGTACTCAAAACCATACAAAGTGTTTATTTCACCGTTCTGTTCAAAGTCCTCAGTGTCGGCAAGGTCTTTTTAATTCTAAAGTTATACACCTCACTGGTGCTAATGTAACCCCCGGTTCTTCTGGTCCACGCGACATTATTTTTTATTACAACTTATTATTTTATTTCTAAAAACAATGTGTAGGTTATCACATTTTACAACTTTCCCTGTTTTATCTGTGATTTTTATATTAAATGATCCAACCCTTCCACAAGCTAATTTTTTAAACTGTAAATTAGGGAATTGTATAATTTCATAACCGCAATATGCAGCTTTCCCTGATGGAAGAGCTCTTAAAACAGTTGAGGGCATTCCATCATATAAGTTTTCATCAGTACTCAGCTCATCTAAATGAACATATAGTAATGAATGTAATGCAAGATCGAGCAGATTTTCTCCCTCATAAGTAGTTTTTTTTTTGTGTAACTATAAATCTATGCATAGCTTGACTGTTTTCTGTAAAGCCTAACATTTTAGCTAGCTCCACATCAAAAAGGTAACCTACTTCTTCTTCTTCAGGTTTGAATGTCAACATTGCTTTCAGATTTGCTTTGTTAAGTTTGAGAGTAATGTCGAATTCACTCATTGCTTCTTGTAGTGAGCAAGACCCGTAATAACCATCAGGTATGCTTAACTGGCTAACTAAGTTTCCTGTATTGTCAAATTTTTTAACCTTATTATTCTCCTTGGATTCACTTATATTAAACCATACTACTTTATAAAAAATTTCATGGAGTGCAACCCTTTTGTTCCGCATTCGTTATCAATAGCATACTTTAAAACTGAAGGACTGTCTTGGGCTGTTATTGTTACAAACATTTTTTAAACAATATAAAAATGAATCCATTTAAATATACTGATGCAAAATATTCTGTGTTGGGCTGCACTACAATCTTAAAAATATAACAACTGATACTCTTGACATTTCTGTGACTCAGTCTGACGCCTTTCAAGTAAAGGTTAGTACACCATTGACAAATATCTTAACCCTCCTATTAAAAACGACAACATCCCGAAAGTATGGTTCAGTCATCCGATGCAGTTTTATCAGAACAGTTAAACTTTGCTGTGTTTTGTGCATCAACTGGGCGTGGAGTGTCGTATGCTGATCATTTAAATCATCCTGATCCTTTGGTGAGGTCAGTGTATAGATTTCATTTCTATTACACCTTCAGACGTATTTTAACTGAACTGCAAGCGCCATTACCAAATGACAAACCATTTAATCCATTCAGCAACAGAATAGATATGAAGGCTTTTGAAAGGATCTGTAACGAATTCAATATTAATGTTAGGACAGACTTTAGACAAAAGTTGGATCTTAATCATGGTTTAGGCACTCTTTATTATTGGGGCGTGCACAGAAAGTATAAATATGACTGGAATCCTACTTACACATCTTTCTCTTCAGGCACAACTGTTCGCCTCGGGTCCATAGAGCAAGAACACATAAAACAGCGTGGACAACATTTATTTTGGACACATCTAAGGGTCTAACCAGAGCAGGAATAGAACGAATAAACGACTCTATTCGTATTTATGTTTGGTGTTTGTTAGGTTCGCAAGCACAAACGAAATCGAATATAATTGATCCTTCTACTGGCTTTGACACACAAAAAACAGTACTTAGCAAATTTAGAGGATGCATTAATTCTGCAGTTGATTTGCCTTCAAGTATTAAAAGGTACCAAAATGTTTTACAATACGCAAGATCGAAAAGAGACTTTGCTGTTGGCACTGGTCTATACATGCTGCCTTCTGACCTCAGACTTCAGATGGGAACAATAATAAACTACAATAATGAAATTCTTGTGGCAGGCGATGAACAAAAGATCGGGAAAACGACATAAATTCTGAGCCAGCAATAAGTCATCCACAACCCAAAGATCACAAAGTTCATGAAGTACCTAAAGTCCACGAAGTCCACGAAGTCCACGAAGATCACGAAGTTCACGAAGACCACGAAGTCCACGAATATGAAAAGACGGCGCTCGTTACTGGATTAAATGGCTTAGGATTACTTGGTCTTTATCTTACTAAAAAGTAACCCGACTATTAAGAGAACTAATGTCCATAAGTGCTCGGCCATAAAGCCAACTACTTTGCCTGCAGTAGACAAAAGCCAGCTAACGATACTCCCTAATATACCTGGTAAAGAGAGTCTATGGCCTTACCAGCTAATTTTTTTAAATAAACCTGCAAGATGATCGGGTTGTTTTTTTTTACCCATGATTTGTCAGGTGGTGATGGAGGGGGATGAACTGACCCTTGTCCACCACCACCACCTGTAATAGCCAACACCAGTGTACTTATTGCAAATCCTAAGGCTGTTATAACGCTTGCTAATGTGACTCCTTGCTCTCTAAACAATGTTCGTATTCGTTCTGCTAGCGTCGTGTTTTCATATAAAATTCTTTGGATAGTTTCTCTTATTCTGTTCACTTGTGTTCCTAATTGTTCACGGTTAGTAGACAACACTTCTAGTCTTGATGATCTCTCTAATTCAAGATCTTTTAGTCTTTGTGTTATTCTTTCTTTAATATTATGTCCTAAGTTGGCATCGTCAGCCTCAACGAGCTTTTTCTTTTTCTCTTTTTATATGCTCATCTAGTTCACCCAGTTTGCTAAATTGTTTGTTTATTCACCTCTGATGCTTCTCAAAGCATGATTAAGGGCCTCTATTTCTCGCATGGGTAGCGGCGGATCGTGGATAGTTTTTAATGCTGTTCTTCTGAAAAACTGGTTTCTGCTTCTATTATTTCGTCTGCTGTTCGACTTAAGCCTTTAAGTTCTATGTTTTGCATTTGGTTATCTGTTGGGAGTTCTTGTAGTGTGTTTTGAAGTTTAGAAACTGCATCCACGTTTAATTTTGGTGGCTTAGCAATGCCAAGACGACTTTGATCGCTCACACTGAGCCTTTGCCTAATTGTACTCTTTGCTAAAAACTTTGATGGGTTTGGTTTAGTTGTAAGCTGAACAAGTTGTCCTTGGTCGCTTCTCACAAACAGATGGTTATCTTTTGTTTCAAAATCATTAGGGTCAATAAAATCAGGAGGTTCTTGGCCTAAACTTTCGTAAAATGATCCGACTTTACTCATGTTAATTCTCGCCGCAGTGAGCGACCCTGAACCAAAGGAGTCATTTCACTCATGTCGTCTCCAGGATCAAAAACATCATAATCTTTATCTTCAATGCCTGCCATGTTTTTTTTAACTTTTTATTTTTGTTTTTATAAAAAAATGTCACAAGCACATGGTTCAATTCTTGACCCACACAGAAGACTGAAAGAGCCCTTAGGTGTGAAGGGGAAATAAACAAAATGTTATTGTTCCTAATAATCCATATACTATTGATTCAGATCAAATTCTTACCGTTAAATTTCCAGACCTAGGAGCAGATGAAGTTATTGTACCTGGCTCTGTGCGACTTACTTTCAAAATAGAACTTGAATCAGAAACAGACCCAAACAGGACAGTAGTTGATAATCTGGGGTGGGCAATCGTTAAGAAAATTTCCGTAAAACTTGAGGACCAAGAAGTATTTTCTTTACACAATGCAGACATTTTTTTTATCTATTCTGATCTATGGGCTAACCGCAAATGAAAGGGCGGATCTTGCGTTTCAAGGAATCCAAAATGATGATGATCTAAAACATAGAGTAGGCGCTGAAGATGCTAAAGACAGTAATAACAAGGCCAAAGCTATAAGTTTTGCGTATGGAAATCGCTTTTCCATACCCTTGGATTTTGAGTTGTTAAGTGCGCATGCACCATACTTTCAAGGAGCATTAAAAGACAGATTGTCATACGAACTAACTTTTAATGAATACAGACGCGTTATTAGATCAGAAGACACCAAAGCAAAATACAGCATTTCTGACATCTCGTTAGAGTTTGACATTGTTAGCAACCCTAGCTTAGCAAGGCTGATTGAGCAACAATACCAGTCAAAATTAGCAGTATATTACGATAGAGTGATTCATCATTCTAAATATACCAGAAGCAAGGTAGAAACTATATGGAATTTTAGTTTTAGTGCCACAGCAAGATCACTTAAAGGTATTTTATTGCTGTGTGAAGATGAAGAACCATACAAAAGACAAACTGAAAAGTTTATTAATCCTAAAATAACGAAAGTACAATGTTCGATTGAGGGTAGCCCTAACCAAATCTATGCTAGCGGGCTTAAACCTTATCAGCATTTTGATGAAATAAGAAAATTGTTTGGAGGTGGGTGGCATAGACATCCAACCGCTGACCTTGTATCAAAAGATCTACACCCTTCATAATGTTTGACTTAATGATTATTTAACAACGAAATACGGTTTATGGATTGACCTAAGGACGACAGAGGATAATCAGTTGCATGGAAGCAGAAGAACTGTTAAAGATGGGATAACCATTCAAATTGATAAAGAAAAAGAGAGTGATAAACCAGTTAATGTATATTTGTTTTTAATATATGATGCACAGCTGAATATTCACGACAACAGATTAAAAGATATTGTATATTAAATTATTTTTTATTTAAAAAAAAGCATGCCTGTTCAGAATTATCCAAAAATTCCTTCAGCACCTCCAACAACAGAGTTGCCGCCAAGAGAGTTGCCCAAAGAAGAGATAGGTGACAACCCTGACATAAAAAACATTCAGATTAACAAACATTACACAGATGCAACAAAAACTAGAGCAAGACCTTTCAAAATACAGCAAAACCAAACGAAGGTATTCTGCCGCCTTTAATGCTGTTACATATGTTAATGCTGGAGCATCGACTATTAGTGCTCTATCAGCAGGAACAAGTGTAGGTCTCTTAGCAACAGGTATAGGCGCATCAGTAGCTTTACCTCTAGGTGGTGTATCATTAACTTTTGGCCTTTGTTCATTAGCTGTAGGTGCAGCCAGTAAAAAAATAAAAACTAAACTCCAAAAGCACACAGCTATGGTTCAACTTATAACAGCTAAACTTAGTTCCTTCAGACTGATAATAAATAAAGCGCTCGTTGATTCGCAAATCACGGATGAAGAATTTAGTCACTTACAGGCTGATTTTGATTACTACAAAAGACAAAAGTTTGATCTTCAGAAAAAGGTGCGGGCAACTTTTTCTCAACAACCAGACACCGATCAGATAAGAAAAGAATGTTTAAAAAAAGTAAACGAGACATTAAACTCTGTTCTAAACAGCTCACATTAACAACGCCCAAGGGGTGTTTTATACTTTAGTTTAAGCACAAAAAGACCGTTGATGTTGATTCTGACTAAATTTTTTTTAATTTAAATAAATATTTTTAGTTAGAAAAGAAACTCAACATGGCTAAGATATATGAAAGTCCTGACACTTGGTTAGATGAATATTCAGAGGATTTGTCAAATGTTTTCGATGATGTCAATTTAGAAGTTATTGATCCAACAAACGTACAGGTAAGCGTTGCACATGCTATTTCTCAAGTCTCAACTAAACTAACAATAGACCCACCAGTTAAAGTAAGGTTAGCTGTTTTAATCGATTATATAACTATTAATAACGAAAATCTAGAAGTCTGGGTCTCAACTAAACAGCAGACTATTCTGTCTTATAATGACTTAACACCTGGTTGGGCAGACCAGCTGCTTACACAGTTTGATGTAGCCGCTGAAGAAGCTAAAATGAGAGGCTCTGGTTGGACAGAGGGTGAAGTCTTACAGATCAGATTAAAACAGGCTAAGTATGCGCCGATTGTAGGCAAGTCTTACGTTCCACTACCTCCAGCATTAGTTGCAAAAAGAGCAGTTTTAAACATAAAGAATTCAGATTCTAAATGTTTTATGTGGTGTGAACGTATGCAGCAAGTGCGTAATGAATGTTCTAATAATCTGAATTTAATGGACCTCAAGATGACCACCGAAGACCAGCAACAATATGACTCATTGTTGGATTTGTGGTTTAGAACTAAACACCAGATGCAACTAATCCAACAGTAAGGGATGCTCCCGTCAGGGACCATGATCACATTAGTGGAAAGTTCAGAGGAGCAGCACATAGTAAATGCAATCTTTCACTAAAGTTTGAGCCAAAGACTTGGAAGCTGCCTATATTCTTTCACAACTTGAGAGGTTACGACTCTCATCTTATATTGCAAGCAGTGACAAGCGACTTCAGGGCAAAATGCATTGCTCAGTCATCAGAAAAGTATATGTGTTTCACTTTAAATAACTTGTCTTTTTATGACTCTATGCAACACCTGACGTCATCATTAGAGTCATTGGCTATGACCTTAAAATCCTGCCCAATAACAGAAGAATATTTTGACCCAACCCTCGTTAGAAAGGGCGTTTACCCTTATGAGTACATGAACAGTTGGGAAAGGTTTGACGAAGACTCACTTCCTCGTAAAGGTGCGTTCTTTTCTAGTCTTAGAGGAAAGGACATCAGCGACTCTGACTACAGCATGCTCAAGAAGCATGGCAGAAGTTAGAGTGCAAAACAATGGGAGATTATCACGATGCCTATTTATTGGCTGATACCTGTTTGTTGGCGGACATTTTTGAAAATTATAGACAGACCTGCATGAAACATTACAGTCTAGATCCTGCGCATTATATTCTTCTGCACCGGGATGAGTTGGGATGCTTTCTTAAAATTTACTGGAGTACAGATTGACCTGTTGTCTGACCTACCAATGCTTCAGATGATTGAAGACGGATTACGTGGAGGAATAAGTATGGCGTCGCACCATTACTGTAAAGCAAACAACAAATACTTAGACAACTATGATCCTAATAAGAAGTCTAACTATCTTATGTATTTAGATGCAAACAATCTTTATGGTTGGGCTATGAGTCAATCACTTCCATTACGCAACTTTAAAATGTACACGGGAGGCGTAGAAGATATTCAAACATTTGTAAAACAACTGCATACTCTTACAGCTGATCGTAAGAGAGGTCTTATTCTAGAAGTGACTTAGAATATCCTCATGAACTCCATGATTACCATAATGACTATCCATTAGCGGCAGAAAGCTTAAAGGTTCAAAAACAGAACCACCTAAACTTGTGCCTAATCTTCAAGGCAAAAAAATTATGTCTGTCATTACAGGCTTCTCCAATTTTATTTAAGACATGGTTTAAGGCTAACAGCAGTTCATCGTATAATTGCTTTTGACCAAGAACAGTTCATGAAACCATACATAATGAAGAACACTGACCTCAAAACTAAATCCACAGATGCTTCAGAAAAAGACTTTTCCAAGTTGATGAACAACAGCTGTTTTGGAAAAACTATGGAAAATCCACACAAGCGCAAAGATGTTAGATTGGTCACCAGAGAGAACGAAGCGATTAAGTTGACTTCAAAACCTAATTATCAGGACTTTAGAAGATTTCATGATCAGCTTTTCGGCTTAATGATGAAAAAAAGAGTCAAATTGGACAAACCTGTTTTTATTGGGTTTACTGTTTTAGAGTTATCAAAGCTGTTGATGTTAGAATTTCTTTATGACTACTTTTTAAACCCGTATATCCAGAGTCAAGAGTACTTTACACAGATACAGATCCTTTATTCTCGATATCCCTACTGAAGACTTCTACAAAGACATAGAATCAGAAGTAGCTAAAGGGGTGGATGGATGGTACGACACATCTGATTATCCTAAAGACAATCCTTTACATTCAACTGTTAATAAGAAGGTTTTAGGAAAGATGAAGGATGAATTATCTGGAGGGGTGATTAAGGAGTTTATTGGTTTAAGATAAAAAATGTACAGTCTTTCGTGTCAAAGTAGCACTATTAAAAAAGCAAAGGGAATATCTCGCAGTGTTGTTCAGTCAAACATATCACATGACAGCTACAAAGAAGCATTGTTCAATGAAAAGACTTTTCATCATGACAACGTAAAACTAAGATCTAATCTACATCAGATCAACACAACAGTTGTAACAAAAAAGTCGCTTGACAGAACTAACACAAAACGAGTATTTGTTAATCCAGAGTTTTCGTATGCAATTGGGCACTGGAGAACAGTATAATAGGGGTTATCTTCATCAACTTTATTAGAATCGCCTCTATATCATCATCTAGAATAGCTAATGAATATTCATGTTTGCAATACGTGCTCGAATTTTATTTACGAAAATTAATTAAGCGGAACTGTGTCTGGTGGGATTATCTGCAGTTCTTCCTTCATAAAAGATCTTTGAGGGGCTGGCCGTTTTGTTGTGTCAGTTTCTCGCAAATAATACACAGGTGGATTCATTTTTATAATTTTTTTTTATTTCATATGGATCAACACTCCAAACTGGATCTGTTGCCCTGATGCGAGTGTCTCCTTCTGCTTCTCCAGGTATATAAAGATATCTTACTTTTAAACCAAGCGGTAACAGTTTGCTGGATGATGAAGACTCTTCAACAGCATTTATTGTTTTTCGCTTGATTGCTTGTACTGGTTTTAACCCTTTAAATTCTTCATTGTTCATTGCTCGCAAAACTGAGGGCAGTCTTCTAACCCATTCTGTGTTTCGAGAATTGTCAATAAGCTCTCTGTGATACTGATAGGAGAACAGTCTTTCAGATAACTGTTTGTTTAAGTTTTCAACTAAAGCCTGTGATCTGTGAACTCCTGGAATACCTCTTTTAATGGCGACTCTATGTTTTAACAATAATTGATTCACTTGGCCTTTAAATTCTTTTCCGTCATCAACTTGAATCATGCGAGGATAAGTTAAGGGGCCTCGTTGATATATCAACTGTATGGCAACAGCAACAGCAGAAGCACTCTTTTGTGTTAATGGTTCAGCATCTTTGTATCTTGAAGCTATGTCAATGACTGTATGTGCATACTTAAAATCTTTTCGTCTAATCGTATCATGGGTAAATATAGAAGGTCCATTTGATGGGTGTTGTTTGGCGTTATATTCACAAAGTGCGGTCTCTGTATTCGTTTAGGTGCGGGTAAATAAATTTGCCAAATCGCTTGTTTAGATAACCATTCCTTTGCTGTTTGTTCACTGACTCCCGCTGCTTGGCTTAGCTTTTTAATTGCTGTTATTCCCTTCCAGTATCCTTTGGGTGAATAATAGATTTTGTCCATTTTTATTCAACTAATATTATGTGCAACAAAATATACAACAGTCATGCCACAACAATAAATAATATTTCTTGCATCTTTTGTTTTTCTGATGGTTGATAAAAGTCACTAAATTTTGGTGGGGGCAATGTCTCGATTTGTTTGCCTGTTACTAGATAATACTCTTTTATTGCCTGGTCAACATCTTTAAATGTGTAAGCTGCGTGTCCCTGTTCTTTCAGTTTGTTGTTAATGAAATCTAACTGCTCAATTCTCTGCTTTTCATAAGCGTCTTGTGCTGCAGCTAGTTTCTCCATAGCTTTGTTATGTCTTTTTCCTCTCTTCATTAGTTTGTAGTTTACTAAATGCGTAATTGCTTCCGCTAAAAGCAAGCGCATTCACCACAGCGCCACCTATCATCATTACGAGTGAAGCCATTTTTATAAATATGTTTTTTTAATTTTACATATTCATACTGTCTGGAATTATTCCTTGCTTGACTAGAAAATCTTTCATAGCTAATGAAGCTGCAATAATTGTAATCAGTTTTGCTGAGTCTTCAAAATCTAGCTTGCCAAGATCTGCTGGTTTTATTCTTAATAGGTTTTTACCAAGCATTGTGTATCCTACACTTGGACCTCCATAACAGCAGAATGGTATACAAGATTGGTAATAGTTTTTTTCGGTGCTCATTAAAAAAAATAAAATAATAATTATATTTAATAATAAAACATGAACAGCGACGATCTCCTTCCTGAACTTATGATTACAAATGAGCCCATAGGCTGTGGAGCGGCTCAAGTTGATGACCAGGCTATTATGCCAAAAAAAGAAAGACTGTATTCTTTAGCAGCATGTGAAAAAAAACAAAACAGTACCTCGGAAATGAATTCAGCATAGAACAGATTCAACAAATGTCGCCACAAGACATTGTAAAGTATCACAGCAGGTATGAAGCGCAACTGGGGTCAAGAATGGTAAAAAGCGTTGGACAAACGGTTCTTAGTTTATACACAAAACTAGTAGGTAGATTTGCGCCCATTGATTCCGAACAAGATTTTATGTATGATTTAACGCAGGATCCAGTTTTAACAAAGTCATTAGAGTCTCTAGGATGTGATCTATATTACAGATTTGGAACATTATTGTCGCCATTAATAATGGGATTAATTACTTTTAATCATATAGATTTTATTTCCCTTAAAAATGACTGAGCCAGAGCAGAATCAGGAAACATTGAATCATTTGTCGAATCAGGTGGAGAAAGTGACCAGTAAAAAACACCCTGGACGCGTTGCAGCAGGACAAAAATTAGCAGAGTGGAACAAACAAAAAAAGTTAAAATTACAAGCACAAAATATAACTCATAATAATAAAGTGCCAGAGCAACTGCCAGTTGTTTCAATGCCTATAAAAACACCAGAACAAGTTGATCCCGCAATGCCAAAGTCACCATGGAATATTGGGATCAAAACAGTTTTCATTTTTGGAGTCATTGCTGCTGGGGGTGGTTAATAAGGTTTAAAAATATAAAAAAAAGAGAACAAAAACCAAAGCCGTCAAAAAAAACCAGTGCCACTAAATACAGAAGCTGAACAAAAAACCATGCCAAAACACCACCACCACCAAAACTTCATTTTGATCCATTTCATATGCAATAATATTTTAAGAACTTAATAAGTAATTATAAGTTGACTTGAATAAGAACTTCTTTTTTTTTTATTGTACCTAGAGGATGACTTGAGGGTGACTTGATTAACAACTTATAAGTCACTTGATTAAGAACTTGAAAATGACTTGAGGATGACTTAGGATGACTTGAGAATGACTTGAGGATGACTTGAGTTAAGAACTTATAAGTCACTTGAGTAGGAACTTAGAAGTGACTTGAGTAGGAACTTGAAGTGACTTGAGTAAGAACTTAAAAGTGACTTGAGGATGAACTTAGAAGTGACTTGAGCAGGAACTTAAAAGTGACTTGATTAACAACTTGTGGATGACTTGAGGATGAACTTAGAAGTGACTTGAGTAAGAACTTAAAAGTGACTTGAGGATGAACTTAGAAGTGACTTGAATAAGAACTTAGAAGTGACTTGAGTAAGAACTTGAAGTGACTTGAGTAAGAACTTAAAAGTGACTTGAGGATGAGCTTAGAAGTGACTTGAGTAAGAACTTGAAGTGACTTGAGTAAGAACTTAAAAGTGACTTGATTAACAACTTGTGGATGACTTGGGAATAACTGGAGGGAGTGGTGGATAAGGAGGTGCCAAGAGTGTCAAAGTAGAAGGAGGAAGTAGTAACTGGGTCCTGCTTTGTAGGCCATGTGATCCTATATGATCACTTGACCCAGTTTACTGCACTGCTTTGTAGGCCAAGCGAACCTATAAGATCGTTTGGCCTAGTTTGCTGCACTGCTTTGTAGGTCAAGTGATCCTATAAGATCGTTTGGCCTAGTTTGCTGCACTGCTTTGTAGGTCAAGTGATCATATATGATCGTTTGGCCTAGTTTGCTGCTGTGCTCCTCTTTTCTCAACCTAGGCTTGCAACTGGCTTTGGCAGAGTTACAGCAGTTACTGCTGTGGCTGAGCTTTTATGGCGGCTCTAATCGCCAGTAGTAGTACATCCGTCATTGTATATTTGGAGCATTTACATTGGGGATAGTGCTGGCCACACACTAGCCCTCTCCATACTGGTAGATGTACTAAAGACCTATCTAGTTTGTTTGACAGAACGCCCTAAAGTCATCATCCACTTGCATAAGTTTAATAATACTATAGCGTTTGCTACACAATTCATTGATACTTATTCCTAGCTGATGAAATTTAGGATAGTTATAAAACACACTGAAAGTTGAATCGGTTTTCTGACATACGAATCAGCTATGCCCACCTGTGTCTTGATAAATGAACGCCATGTTTGCAGCGGTTTTTCTTTTTTAAACATAGCATGAGCTGTCTCAAGCCAGCGCCCCAAAATCAACGCATGATGGAGGGTTTTGCTTTGAGTAAGTTTCAACAACGCAGCACCATTTTTCAGATAAGGAACCATCTCATCAACAGTTAAACACTTATTGAAATCGGCTTCATCTTGTGGAGCAATATTGCTTTCAGTTTGTTCATTTTCCTGAACCAACAAATTCTCTAGATAGGCATGCATTTCTAAAGCAGTGGGCTCGTCTTTTTCTTTTTCTCTGCCTTCTAAAAAAGCAATGTTTCTTTTTGGTTTCGTTGGCAGAGAACAGGCTTCACCTACTTCTTTTTTGACAAATACTCCAGCATGTACTTGTAGTAAACCTTGTAATCTTGAATAGCAAGATTATGTTCTTCTGTAAACTCTCTCCTGTCAGCCATTGTAACAACACAGCCTAACACAACACAAACACAGTCAACCTCCTCGTACGGCGGTCAGTTGATGTCTGGTAGGGGGTGGATTCACTAAAGACCCGTATGTCTAGGCAATCGCTCTATGATGGTTTAAAAAGGCCACGTGGTAATCGTACAGAGAGTTTCATCATCTATAAGTAAGGTTATTTCCAGTCACAGCGTCAGCAAAGTGCGTCTCACAAAAGCTCAAAATAGAACATTAGTAAGACTCAATTACCAGATAGATTAGGGGGTATCCAGTTTCATGCTGGTTTAGCATGTGACTACGTAGTTGCACGCCTATTTATAAAAAATGACTTCAGCACTCAAATCCTCTGCCTTGGGGCCTCTTGTCTTGAACCAAGTCATATGCCTCGTGTCTTTGCGTTGGGATAAGTAAAAAATATAATTCAGTTTAAAAGACTGTAGTTTTATTTTACATGAAAGACAGAGATTCTTTTGATGAATGTATGCGTGAAAATGACGTTATTGAGGACGAACAAGAGAAACGTAGAATTAAGAAAAAATTGAAATCTCAAAAGTTTTGTAAACTAGTATTAAAAACAGATAATCCTACACAATATGTATGTTTGTGAATAAAGGTTAAACTGACTGACTCTAGAGAACGTAATAATGTTCGTTCTGGCATCAGCTCCCGAGCTTTGCGAGGCATGGGAAATGGAGTCAGAACTAATGTTAACTCTGAAACGGCCCGGCGGAGATTCGAACCCGCAACCCTTGGATTACGAATCTGGCGCTCTACCAACTGAGCTATTCCGGCCCCTCGTATTAGTTCACTGAAGGTTAGAGAGAGAGAGAGAGAGAGAGAGAGAGAGAGGGGGGGGGGTGGGGGTGGGGGGGGGGGGGGGGGGGCTTTGCTCTCCATCATGCGATAGACACGGAGAACCTTTGACAGTTTCTGCTCCTAAATCGACAGAATATGGGAACTTTAACCTTGTGTGTGTGTGTGTGTGTGTGTGTGTGTGTGTGTGTGTGTGTGTGTAAATTTGATTTCAAAAGGGAGAATGCTGTATAAATAAATCGACGTTTTTTAAAAGAAAACAAGATCACCATACGACCGTCCCACACCACTACTACCACGACCAATAACGATAATACAAAAATAAAAACAACAACAATAATAATGATAATAATGATAACAAATAATTATAGTAACAATAATACTAATGATACTGATACTAACAACAATACTATAAAATGAAAATAAACAAAGACTGGTCTAGCCTCAGTACCACTAGCTCAGTAATAAAATGTTTAGAGCACATTGCCATTTACCATGTGTGTAGGTTAAAAAAAAATCATTTCTATCTCACTTCAGCGATAGCCTTCCTGCTATCAGATGCGAGGTGCGTACACCCACACATATGAACTACTTGCGTATATGGTAGATAAGGTCACCTGACTGCCTGTTAACACACCGATTGAAAAACAATGCATCTGTGAAAGTGAACTTCATCCTTGTTCATCCTTCCGTCTTTGCACGCCTGTGTCAAGCTATTCATTGACTTCATTGATTGTCGACTGACGGAGAGAAAACTACATTAGGACTTCCCCGTGAGAGCAACCAGTCACTGCAAGGAATATAGGCCATGACGCCTGAAACATGCGCAGTCCGTACGAAGCGAATGGGAACAACACTTTTGCCGATTTATATTCCATAAAACTCAATAGGCTGGTCAGCAATATGTTTCTTTGAAGCACCAGCCTCTGGAGTTTTTGCATCTGTAATTTTTTCTCTATCATTTTGCACAGAAAAAAAAAACCTTCTCTGTGAAAAAAAAACGCACAAAACTGTTGACATAATGTAAAAACAACATTATACGTGCATGCAACTCTTACAGGACTTCATAATGACGTACATTTCTACAGTGCAGTGTAATAGGCAATAAAGTTTTACATGGGTAATACAAGTTTCTGTTATTCTTTTCATTTCTTTTCCCTCTTTTCGATTATGGTTTTATGACCGGAAAATAACATTTATGAGTTTTAAAAAAAGTAGCAAGGGGTAAAACAGACAGACAGAAAAGGTTTCAACAAATCACAAACTTGCCATCAGTTTAGTTTTTTGCTTAAACCAATTGAAATTCAGGTCTTAATACATGGTCGTAATAATTAGATTTGGGACTACAAGAATCTGATGACTCAAGCAAAGTTGCAAATGAAGTTTATGAAAAATGTATTTAGATTGAATAGAAATATTGTGACTCATTTGATACAGAGAGAAACAGGTTCTTAACCTGTATTCATTTTGATTCCAAAGTAGAATTATCCGTTTTGGTACATATACTCCACTACCAGCAACGATAAAGACT
>JADBJO010005438.1:67394-84894 GCA_016801955.1 Conus betulinus
GAATTGTATATAGCAAGCCTTCACACTGGTGTACAATTGTATATAGCAAACCTTCACACTGGTGTAATTTTGTATA
Organism: Conus betulinus; assembly: GCA_016801955.1. NCBI lineage: Eukaryota > Metazoa > Mollusca > Gastropoda > Neogastropoda > Conidae > Conus > Conus betulinus. The sequence continues at coordinate 67,471 of JADBJO010005438.1, forward strand.
CAGCAAGCCTCCACACTGGTGTAGAATTGTATATAGCAAACCTCCACACTGGTGTAGATTTGTGTATAACAAAACTCTACACTGGTGTGGAATCGTATTCAGCAAGCCTCCACACTGGTGTAGAATTCTACATAGCAAGCCTTCACACTGGTGCACAATTGTATATAGCAAGCCTCCACACTGGTGTAGAATTGTATATTGCAAGCCTTCAAACTGGTGAGAAATTCTATATAGCAAGCCTTGACGCTAGTGTACAATTGCATATAGCAAGCCTCCACACTGGTGTAGAATTGTATACAGCAAACCTCCACACTGGTGTGGAATTCTACATAACAAGCCTCTACACTGGTGTAGAATTGTATATAGCAAGCCTCCATACTGGTGTAGAATTGTACAGAGGAAGCCTCAACACCGGAGTGGAACTGTATACAGCAAACCTACACACTGGTGAAGAATTGTATATCGCAAGCCTCCACACTGGTGGAGAATTGTATACAGGAAGCCTCCACACTGGTGTACAATTGTATACAACAAGCCTCCACACTGGTGTAGAATTGTATACAGCAAACCTCCACACTGGTGTACATTTGTATATAGCAAGCTTCCACACTGGTGTGGAATTGTATACAGCAAGCCTCCACACTGGTGTAGAATTGTATACAACAAGCCTCCACACTGGTGTAGAATTGTATACAGCAAGCCTCCACACTGGTGTAGAATTGCATACAGCAAGCCTCCACACTGGTGTAGAATTGCATACAGCAAGCCTCCACACTGGCGTAGAATTGTATACAGCAAGCCTCCACACTGGTGTAGAATTGTATATAGCAAGCCTCCACACTGGTGTGTAATTGTATTTAGCAAGTCTCCACACTGGTGTACAATTGTACATAGCAAGCCTCCACACTGGTGTGGAATTGTATTTAGCAAGTCTCCACACTGGTGTACAATTGTACATAGCAAGCCTCCACACTGGTGTGGAATTGTATTTAGCAAGTCTCCACGCTGGTATACAATTGTACATAGCAAGCCTCCACACTGGTGTGGAATCGTATATAGCAGCCGTCACACTGGTGTAGAATTGTATATAGCAAGCCTCCACACATGTGTAGAATTGTACATAGCAAGTCTTCACACTGGTGTGGAACTGTACATAGCAAGCCTCCATAGTGGAGCAGAATTGTACATAGCAAGCCTCCATAGTGGAGCAGAATTGTACATAGCAAGCCTCCACACTGGAGCAGAATTGTACATAGCAAGCCTCAGTCACCTCCAGAGAAGCACGTGTCTATGACTCATCCAATAAGTGAACGAATCAGCAATGGATGAAAACAGGAACAGTGTTAATACTTGTTGTGGCTGTTGCTGTTGTTGTTGCTGTCATTTTTGCTGTTGTTGTTCTGTTGTTTTTTTTTGTTAATCATTATGAAAGCGACAGAACAAAGATACGTGAAAGAAACACGATTTCAAAAAGTTAGAAAAAGACCATAAATATGATATTATTAAATCTGTCACATAATAATGAAAACAGAACGCGTATAATCCTGTATTAAACCATTACCAATAGACACAAAAACAAGAGGGAAAAAGAGCCACCCCCCCACACACACACACACACACACACACACACACACACACACACACACACACACACACACACACACACACACACACACACACAACCATGTCATTGCTGCCAGAAAAAAGGTTAATGACGACCTCGGAAAAGCGCCATGGAATATGTTACGTGAATAGGATGTGTGGACATGTGAATCATTCTAAGAGTGTCATAAATATTTCCTGTACGCACATTTTTTTTTTTTTTTTTTTCTTGGTGAATGACATTTTGGTCATCGACGGTCACGATTGTAGAGTAACTATACATATAAAAGAAATAGCTGTGGCTGTAGTTCGCACTTGTTATTTCTGTTTATACATAATGAGAAAAAGACGTCAGAAACAGAATGACTACATTTGCGCATACGGTATTTCCATACCCCCATATGAAATACAAATGCGTTATGTACAAAAATCTTATATCATTCATCTTTTCACAACAGTTGACGTTCGTGTCAACATTTGCCTGAAACAGAAAACAATCGAAACGTTTAGAACACACACACGCACGCACGCCCACATGCACGCACGCACGCACGCACGCACGCACGCACACACGCACGCACGCACGCATACACACACACACACACACACACACACACACACACACACACACACACACACACACACACACACACTGGGTACGTTTTACACGAAGAGATCATGGATATGCTGCCATCAACAACTGTTACTGCTCATGAAGTGCAAAAAAAGGTAAAATGATGTTCCGGCTGTGCCTCCATGGCTCATTGATATGGCTATTTTTGTTGTGAGTGTGTATATGTGTGTGTGTGTGCGTGCGTGCGTGCGTGTGTGTGTGTGTGTGTGTGTGTGTGTGTGTGTGTGTGTGTGTGTGTGTGTGTGTGTGTGTGTTTAGGAAGGAATTCTGTTTTCCGTCTCGTCACACATATAGGTAATTGCAGACGTCTAAATAACATAGTGTTTACAATTTTAGACTATTATCATAAAACAAGAGAAGAGGACGATGTGGTTACATAGAACTAAAATAAAGGATAGATGAATTAGAGGACAGTAACTATGAAAAATCAGAGAAAAATAACTAAAGTAACTTAACTTAACGATTATATTATAAAATGTTCCTTAATTGACTTTCCAAAAGGTTACTCGTTCATTTAACAAGAGAAACAACTGGCAACGAATCTAAAAAGTCAAACACATTAACATGCCCAGTGTCAGCACTTGGTATAACACCATTCAAAAAGGGTTTCGTTAGTTCACAATCAAAAATCACATGTTGAACTGCAAAATCCCCACGACATACACACTCAACAGTCTGGCAATACTTGGTTCGTAGGAATTACATAAAAGTCTAAAAATCAGGCTTGAAACCGGTCGACTAAACGACACAAAGTTTGACAGAGTTTGCTGACGAGGTTTTGATGAGGAACTGTATTGACTCAAGAAATCCCTCTCGATTATATGACTAATTTCCTTGTATGGCAAAGGACAATCAACCTTAATACTACCAAATGTATTTTTTTGCTCCCCATTTTTGCTGCCCTATCTGCTTTATCGTTAAAAACGAAGGAGGTGTGCGATGGAACCCAAGAAAATACAACATTAGTACCTTTCATGTAAAGACAGTACAACATGTACTTAATCTCAAATAATAATTCCTCTCTCTGTGTATTTCAAAACAATTGAAACTTTTTAATACTGACTGTGAATCGACACAAAACAGGATATCAAATATTGAAACTGGCAAGGAAATTAAGTAATTTAATGCCATCAGGACAGCAACTTGTTCAGCTGTAAAATATGGAATGACCCTTACCTAAACAATATGATTTTTCAGCTTTGAAATCTGGAATTACAAAACCAGATCCCGCACTACCATCATCAAGAACTGAGCCGTCAGTGTATATACTTTCAAATAGGTAGTAAACTTTTCTCCATGTCAATTTTGACAGATGCTGCCAACACATGCGGCGACATCGCTTTATTTAGATCAGAAGAAAAAATGTTGACTATTACTTCCGTTAGTTCCCAAGGGGTACCAGCGGAACCAGTACGCGAGCCGCTACCTCATGTGGGTTAATCTTTGATGAATTAAAAACGTCTGAAACGTATGAACGAAGCGTCTCTAAAATTTGAATTTTTCTGTGCATTTTTTTTCGAAAAATCAATGTCGGATCGTGTATTTAACTCTTCAAGGTCGTCCACAGCAACCCGTCTCACTACATATTTTACAGAACTTATTTTCCTTTCTTCATCAAGTGGCAAAAGGCCTGCTATCTTATAAGCTTCAGAGGACTTAGTGTGCACAGGTACACCCAGGGCCAACTTTACAGCTTTACTGCCAATTCTTTGAAGTTTCTTTAAATGCGATGGCAGAGCAGAAAACAATACTTCCTGTCCGTAAGTCAATTTTGATCGTACACGACTAGTTGCTAAATGCAAGAAAACTTTGGGATCCTGTCCCCATGGAGAGTGACTGACAATTTTTTTAGAAAATTCAAACTTTTAACTGCTTTAGTAATAATTTAGTAATAATTGAGTCAATATGTTTTTTCCAGTTTAGTTTTGGTGTAAGTAGTTTTTGTGTAAGTAGGACACCTAAAAATTTTACTTCAAGTTTATAAAAAAACTCCTGTCCTCCCAGAAAGAATATAGGCAGGGTTACTTGGGCTATATCCATTGTTAAAGAGAACCAAAGGTGTCTTTTCAACAGAGAATTGAAAGCCATTCAAATGCATATAACTATTTAATTTATCCAGCTCTTTCTGAAAGAGCTTCTGAATATAATTTATGTGACGTAAATTTGTTCTTTTCTTTAAAGATACATTAATCCATATTGCAATGTCATCAGCATATTGAGCTACCTTGGTGAAAAAAAAAAACATGTATGTAAGTCATATAGCATTACGTTGAATAACAATGGGGAGATTATAGAACCTTGTGGAATTCCCATATTTATAGATCTTGAGGATCATAAAGTCACACCAACATTGGTCATTATGTGTCTCCCAGTTAAAAAGGATTTCACATAATTGTAGACGTGACCAGAAAGACCAATTTGTTTTAATTCATACAATAATCGGCTGTGCCACACTCTATCGTAAGCTTTAGTAAGATCAAAGAAGGAAGCAAGGACACTTTCACGTTTAGAAAACTGTTTCTTAATCTGAGTAGTTAGTCGTGTCAGGTGATCAATTGTACTTCGTCCTTTTCTAAATCCAGCTTGATGTGAAGAAAATACATCATTTTTACCACAGTAATAGGCCATCCTGAAATTTACTATTTTTTTTCATGACTTTTCCAGTATGAGACGTGACTGAAATGGGTCTATAGCTAGACGTCTCAGACCGAGGCTTGCCCTGCTTTAGAATAGGAGTCACAATAGACGTCTTCCACATATCGGGAATTTGTCCACATTCCCAACATTTGTTACATAATTTATGTAAAATGACTATCCAGTTCTCTGGGTAAATGGTTTAACATAGTGTAAGGAATCCCATCCAAACCAACCGAAACCTTTTCATTTCACAACACAGACGGATAGCATTCCTGACTTCCTGTAAAGATATTGATACATTTATAGTGCTATTGTTGTTTGGTACAGGATCTCTATAGTTATCAGTATTTCTTTCTGTCAATCTAAACGACTTTTGCTCATTAGGCAAACATTCCATACCACATGTTTTAACGTACATAGATGCAAATTCATCAGCCTTTTCTTTGGGAGATAGAAAATCTCTACTTGTTGTTTTGATTGGGTAATCTTGGAGTTTAATGCCCGATTTCATTTCTTTCACCTTATCCCATATCTTTTTCAAGTCTTTACAGTCAGATCCTTCATTTAGACAGAACTGTGACCAGTATTGTCTTTTTGCTTGCGCTGTAACTGTGTTTGCTTTTATTTTTGTACTGCACATTTCTTTATGAGCTGTATCTTTTATCTCTTGCACAGGAAACTTTTCTAACTTTTAGCCAATTAAGATAAGCTAATGTTTTTGCTTTAACAGCCTCCTCGCAAGCCTGATTCCACCAGACATTCCCTGAGAATGTTTCACACTTTTGATCCTTTTTTTGGAATAGCTAAAGCAGCAGCCCTCAGAACTGCTTTCTGAAAGTTATCAAAAAAGATGTTAACATCCTCACAAATAACTTCCAACGGATTCTTTAAACGATAAAAGTATTGGCACATGGTTACTAACTAGTGGGTGATTGGCTGTATCCCACTTTGCTGTTAATGCTAAAGCAGGTGAAACAAAGGTAAGATCAAACGCCGATGCTCTATGATGTAATATGTCGGGGATGCGCGTAGTTCTCCCGTCTTTAAGCAAAACTAAAGATGAATCCACAACAGTTTTCACAAAACCAGGGTGAGAAACTATTTGAGAACCTTTATCCCAGAAAGAAACATGAGAATTGAAATCACCACCAACGATCCACTTTTCTTTAGTGTGTGTGTCATTTATTTAACGTCTTTCCACTAATCGTGATATTAGACGATTTCTTTAGTGTGTGTGTGTGTGTGTGTGTGTGTGTGTGTGTGTGTGTGTGTGTGTGTGTGTGTGTGCGTGCGTGTTGTGTGCATGTGTGTGCGTGTGTGTGTGTGTTTGTGTGTGTTAGAGAGAGAGAGAGAGAGAGAGAGAGAGAGAGAGAGAGAGAGAGAGAGAGAGAGAGAGAGAGAGAGAGAGAGAGAGAGAGAGAGAGAGATCAATGTTTTAATTGTGTAGTCTTTTAGATATAAATAGGTTTATTTGTCATAAGTAACCAGACATATACTGATAGGGGGGAACAGCCTTATTATGTTCTTGATAATCACACTTGACCTGCAGGCTGCTTTTTGTCAGTGTTTTGCCTTCATGAATTTGTCATCCTTTACACACCAATAATGGGTTAAAGGGTTAAATACTCTCATTTACGTGCGCGCTTGTGTGTGTCTGTGTGTGTGTGTGAGCACGTGCGTGCATACATGCACATGAGTGTGTATGAGTGAGTACGCGCGCGCGCGCGCGCGCGCGTGTGTGTGTGTGTGTGTGTGAGAGTGTGTGTGTGTGTGTGTGTGTGTGTGTGTGTGTGTGTGTGTGTGTGTGTGTTGTGTGTGTGTAAGTGTGTGTGTGTGTGTGTGTGTGTGTGTGTGTGTGTGTGTGTGTGTGTGTGTGTGTGTGTGCACGTGTTCGTATATGATTTGACCTGTAAAAACCAATCCTGTTAATTCTAAGCGTACTTGCTCACCTTATAACGCGTGTAATACAATTTGCATCCTGAAATGAAGAGCAGTCAACGTAAGATGGGTGAATAGTAAGTTCTCAGCCAATGTACGAAAGATTTCAGCTACATTTACCATTCTTATTGCGTATGATTGGACGTGCTCTTTGAAGGATGACATGCAAAATGTGGTACGCATTGTCATATACGGTATGATGTCACTGGTCTTCGAAATGATTGACACCACTTTCCAAAATGGACAAACTTAAGTATCAGGGAGTGAATCAATAAATGCGCTGACTTCCTCAGTACAAGGTAAGTGCAGTACTATAGCTTGTATGAGTTCGTTGTAGATCCTGTGGTAGGTGTTCGGGCTCGCAGACGACAAAATACGACAGGCGGTATTGAAAAACGAAGAGGATCCGTTTATTTTACACACGTTGAAAAATATAGGAACAAAACAAACCACTGACCTTCAGGTTCAATAAGTCGTACAGGAACTCAATTGTACATGCAGCAGCGAATATTCTACTAATGGCAGCTTTTCGTCGATTAGACTCAATGAAGAGTCAAACACTTCTAGACTACTAGACTAGAACTCTTCAACAAATCTCATCTCTGTCCAGCTGTGAAGAATATGGACTGTTGAAGAACACAGGGCTTGGAATATGAATCTTATCCTGGAGGTTCTTTGAGTGCCAGAGCTAAGTTCATCTTCCAGGCTTCACCACCAGCGCTGAGGGTAATGTTGTCTGTGTCAGAACTCTTGTTATGGCTGACATTGCATCGTCCATCAGATACATTGTTGGAACCCATGCCATGCCATACCACACAGTGCATGATATTCTACCAATGATTTGGCCATGAGAGAAGTGACAGCATTGGTGAGCCTGGACCGAAGAAGAACAGAAATACCTCAGATGGTCATGGCCCGTGAAAACTGGCGCCTTTTTCGAGCAGATCCCGCAGACGTCTTGGCAAGATCGTCGCTGTGGATAATACATGGGTCCATCACTTTTTGCCTAGAATCAAAGACACGTTCCAAGTTGTGAATGCACTTTCCCCTGACAAACAAGGCCAGCGTGGTCCAGTCAGTCTGTCAGGTGATGACTCCATTCTTCTGGGATGCTGAAGGAGTCCTGTTGGAGGACTTGAAAAGGGCTTCACCATAGCTGCAGAATGTTCAGTAGCATTGCTGAGGCGCCTGCCGGGCTGTTTTTCTGGCTCAACGCCGTGGACAGCTGACCAAAGCTCACCAGGACAATGCATCAGGTCACAAAATCAGCGGTCGTCATGACAACTCTGCACGATCGCGTCTTCCAGATCATGGATCGTCCAGCTCACTCTGCTGACCTGGCACGGTCTGACTGTCATCCTTCCTTACCCTGTACAACGGAACTGGCTGGAATGCATTCCCAGACCGGCAGTTACGTCATGGCTGGTTTGGGGGCATTTTTGTTTTAGTCGTGAAGGGATCGAATTATTACACCATCGCAAGTGTTGCGTTGGAGGATGACTGTTGAAAAATAAAGTGGGAAAAAAAATCGTGCCCTAATTCCTTCATTGGTAGGCTGAAAAATTAAAATCCACCCCTCGTATAGATTATTATGTTTACAATAATATATTTACAAATTATTCCAGGACATCAGTGTGTGTGTGTGTGTGTGTGTGTGTGTGTGTGTGTGTGTGTGTGTGTGTGTGTGTGTGTGTGTACATGGGTTCGTGTTAGTAAGCACCCTTGTTTGTAGGTGCATAGTACTTATTGCAATTTTCATCTTCTTATTGGTTTCATTTGTGTTTTCTTTAACCTTTTGTATTTGTAGGCGCTTAGGGCTTATGATATACTATATTTATATTACAATTATCATCATCATCATCATCATCATCATCATCATCATCATCATCAGCTTCATCATTATTATTATTATCATCATCATCATCATCATCATCATTATCAAGCCATGTCAAACTATATGCTGTGTTAAATTAACAGATTTCACCATGACGTCAAGTCCTGTCAGTATCATGTTAAACACTTCCCTTCAGCTGATAGGACTGACCACCAACATCTTACACCAAAAAAACCAATCAGATGATTCTCCCAGTGGTGCCATGAACTGGTCAGTTCCAGAGGGCTGCACTATGGTCATGCTGAGTCAGATGAAGTTCTCACCATGGAACCATCCTGATGCTATTGTCACTGCAGAAGAGAGAGTCTTAGTTCAGGAAATCAGACAGTACATACAGGTGTTGCTGTTTCTGATTGGGGGACCGGCTAACGTCATCAACATGGTTGTGTTTTACAGACAGGGTCTGAAAGATCGTGTCACGTTGTGTCTCTTTTTCCTGGCCCTCACTGACGAACTTTATGTGACTTTGCATACGGCTTTCCAAGCTGAAGAAATATATAATCTATTCCACTCTGAGGAAGGGATTGGTCCCTATCTGACGTTCGTGATAAACAGCAACCTATTAGTTATTATAGGTATCTATTACGTGTCTCCAATCTTATCGGCTATAATCGCCGTCGAAAGATGTCTGTGTGTTCTTAATCCGCTGACTTTTCAAGAGCTGCTACGCACTAGGACAATGGCAGTGATCATCTTCCTGGATTACATCTCAGCATACGCTTTTTCTTTCGGCCTGTTTATTAGATTTCGAATCGGGTGTCTCTATGATCCTACATTTGATGTTCGCGTCATGGCTCCTGTTGAATCAGAGTTCTTTAAAGCTAACAAAGAATGCGTCAGCATAATGGAGAGCATAGTGATTGCTGTTGGCATTCATGGAGGGACAATGGTGGTAGTAACGATTGCCACAATACAGACCATTATAAAACTTCGTGAAATCAAGAAATGGCGGTCAGAAGCCTCTGCATCCTTCTCTTCCCGTGAAGTAGCTCTGACGAAGATGCTTGTAGGTAGCTCCGTCTTGCTATTGGTTTTTATGCTGCCTTCCACTCTGTTCAACGTTGTTCGTTCGACTCTTTTTCCCTGAGGTAGACTATGGAAAACGCGACTAGAACTTGTACCTGTGCTGTGCCTGGGTTAAAGACGCACTCGTTTTGATCAAGCCTACCTTCAATATCTTTGTATATTATGCGATGGGTTCCCGCTATAGGGAAACGTTCTGGGGAATCTTTGGGAAAAGAAGAAAAAGTGACGCAACAGCTGTCGTAACAATGGCAGAAGCAACAGGACAACGGCCTTTTGGACTCAAATTAGATGTTATGGAACGATACTCAGAGACTTTGGACTCAAATCAGATGTTATGGAACGATACTCAGAGACTGTCTGGATTAATACATTGTTTAGCTAAACACATTTGACAAAAATTCATTCACTGGATATCGTTGGTTATGAAATTTGTCATAACTGTGCCTGTGTCTCTTTGAGGTTAGCAATACTGTTTCAAATAGTTTCTGCGACGTAATAATGTAATAGTAGTAGTAGTAGTAGTAGTAGTAGTAGTAGGAGGAGGAGGAGGAGGAGGAGGAGGAGGAGGAAGAGTAGTAGTAATAGTAGGAGGAGGAGTAGTTATGGTTGTGGTAATTGAAGCTGTGGTGATAGTGGTTATGGTGGTGTGTGTGTGTGTGTGTGTGTGTGTGTGTGTGTGTGTGTGTGTGTGTGTGTGTGTGTGTGGTGTGTTCAGTTCATTTCAGTGGTTTATTGATGTCTTTTCATCGTCAGATGACATTAGGCACTTAACTAAAGAAACAACAACCACAACAACAACAACTCTCCACATTTAACTTATCATCCACGTAAGTACTTTCAAACCCACATCTGATATATGCATGCTTACATAAGTGAAATACCCTAGTGGTACACAAATTGATCTTTACAAAAATTTTTCAACTGGTGACTGCGAAATAACCATGGCAATTTCAGCAACATGTGAACCATATAAGACAGTACTAACATTATCAAAGATTGTCATCTCAATACCTTTCTCCTGATAGAGCGTGGTCAACACTGAGCATTCAAATAAAAGATTATGTACAGAAATGTTTTCTCTGCAGACACAAGTAATACCATGAGAATATTTTTAGTGTTCCAAGTATTCAGCCTTGATTCATGAATTAATCTGACAATGTGTCTGGGACACGATGGTAAACTAGACATGTTTTTTTTTTTTTTACTTGAATTCTTCTTATGTATATATTTTTCCATGATTTGAATTAATTCATAAGCGGATAAATCTAAGGGATTGTTTAATATATTTTCAGCATTTCTGTTTGCTCCTTCTTTTGCAAGACTGCTATTTCATTCCCACTTTATACAACAGTGAGATGGGACCCAACAAAAATCAATTCTTATGCCTAGAGTTATGACAGAATGCAGTAGATGTTTTTATTTCAAAACGCAAATCTTTTCTAGATTTGCAGTCCCAACGCTCTAGTGATTGTAAAACATATTTGGAATCAATACAAAGTAAAATCTTTATAGAAAGCAATTGGTGAATGATATATGTAAGTCAAAGCCTTCAGTATTGCATATAACTCTGAGGTATAGATTAAAAACCCCATCCCCAAATAATATGATTTCCTGACATTTAAAGTTGGTATGATAAAGCCAGAACCACTGTCAGAGGATTCCATTACAGACCCATATACAAACACTTTTAAATGATTTGGATGGCTGTTTTCTAAATGTTCACGAACTTCAGTTGTTAAACTATTTATGTTATCATTTTTTTTTAATCGAAGTGTATTTGTAATCAAAAGAAGCATTTAGGTGCTCCCAAAGGCACCACAGGAATTTCTGGTATAGCAGTAATATCAATATTACAATGTGACATAAAGTCAGATGTGTAGTTTCTAATTGGTTGAATCTGTGACATGTGTTTAGACCTTTTAGAAAAATCTTTACTGGAATCCATCAGTATTTCTTAAGTTACTGAATTTTCAACAGAAAGACTTCTGAAAATATATTTGGATACATCCAATATACACTTCTCATTTAGTGGTAATATATTTGTTTCTTTATAACATCTATGAGTGTTTGTATGAACTGGGACTCCCAGAGCTAATTTCATGGCCTTAGTATCCAAGCTTTGCAATCTATTTAAAAGAGAATTAGGTGCAGAGAAATACACTTCCTGCCCATATGTCAATTTTGATCGGACTAAAGAGATGTATGGATGTAAAAGGGTATGAGCCCTGACCCCACGGTTGACAACATATAATTTTAAGAACGTTTAATCTTTTTTCTTGTTTTAACAATCAAATGTTGAAAGTGTTTTCCAGTTCAGCTTAGGGGTGAAAAGTACCCCCCCCCCCCCCCCCGCCCCCGTATTAATCAGCCGCCGTGGCGAAGTGGTTAGCGTCGTGGCTGGGAGGTCGTGGGTTCGAATCCCATTAGAGTCAGGTGGGTTTTCTGCTCTACCCAGAGTTGAGTTTGCTGCGGGACTCAGTTGGAAGACTGGGACCACACAGTTGAGTTTCATCCACTTAATGGATGCGTTTTCTGAGAGTGTTGCTCAATTTCCTGACCAACACTGCAGGTGCCTGTATCTCTTGGGCCTGGTTGTCGCCAGGATATATTATGAAAGGAAGCGTAGAGTACAGCCCTGTCATGTAGTCTCAGACCGAAATGGAAATCCGTAGCATCATCTTAATCATCTCATTCTCATCGATCAGCAAAAAAATAAAGTCTCAAATTCTGTGGCCCTTCATGCCCTGCTCGCATGGTGACCTCAATTTCGATGTCCTCTCCACGTCTGTGGCCTTGGTTTGGCTCCGTCGGGGTCACCGGTATTGGCGAGTCCATGGGGACTGTCGTTGGACGGATGTGGTGCCCTCTGGAGGGAGAGCTCACTCACGCCGGCTTCGCGACTAAGCAATTATTGTCGTCAGTAGGAGGCTTAGTAGGTGGAGGTGGTATCCTGCGTATGTTAGATCAGAACAGGCGCCACTGAACACCGCCGAAGCGACTCGACAGCAGGGCAGGCATTGTCTCCTCCATTGGGTTGCCTCTTGACGACGTGACACTGACTGCTCCCTGTGGATTGCCGGTGCCGGGACTACGGTGGGGTCGACTGGGCTGTGGCTGTAGACGGGGTGTTGGAATGAGTGGCGTGGGTGCACTGCCTGTGAGGTGGCGCAGAGGTTGGGACAGCAAAAATAAATGAATAGATAAATAAAAATTAAAAATTAAAAAAACAAAATAAAAATACCCCAGGAATTTAACTTTTTGTTTATATTTCAGAATCTGACCATCTAGCAAAAGCGAGGGTAGTATCTTTAGGTTCTCACCCTTGTTAAACAACATAAGAAATGTTTTTTCTCCAGATAGTTCTAATCCGTTCTTCTTCACAAATATAGATAATTCATCCAGTTCCTTTTGGTACAACTTCTGTACAAAATTTACTGTTCTTTTATTGGAATGCTTCCTTAATTTACAGTTAATCCAAATTACGATACCATCTGCATATTGAACTACCTGCGTTGCTTTTGACATTGGTTTAGGAAGATCATGGATTAGGATTGTGAACAACATGGGAGCAATAACTGATCCCTGAGGAATACCCATATTTACATTCCTAAAGGATGAATAAGTACTTCCAATCTGTGTGTGTGTTGTGTGTGTGTGTGTGTGTGTGTGTGTGTGCGTGCGTGCGTGCGTGCGTGCGTGCGTGCGTGCGTGTGTGTGTGTGTGTGTGTGTGTGTGTGTGTGTGTGTGTGAGAGAGAGAGAGAGAGAGAGAGAGAGAGAGAGAGAGAGAGAGAGAGAGAGAGTCTTTGTATGTGTGTGTCTGTGAGTTTTGTATCTGTGCCTGTGTCTGTGTGTGGTTTGAAATAGCGTGTGCGAGTGCGCGAGCGCGCGCGCGCGCGCGCTCGCGTGTGTGTATAGGTTTGGATTCTTGGCTAACGCCCTCCATATACCTTACTCCAGTAAAAAACGCCTCTGGGGTCCTTTGGACAGATCAGGTGCATGGTATATGACATCGATCAGTCAACACAAATGGATCATGTATGAAGTCCTCTTTTTCACACCATTGGCGGTTTTTGAAATATGTAATACACAACAAAGAAGAGATTTAGTTTCTTAGTACAGATTGCACATTGATCTTCGTATTCTGAGGAGAAAGTTTGGTATTCTTAGAAAAAGTATGTTTAAGAGAAAAGTTCAGTATTCTTTAAGGTCTGTTCTCAAGATTGGGAGTACGTTGTCACCTTGATGGGTTAAATCAATTTTGACGTAAATAGTAACAAGATGCAAAGCGTGTAAACGTACTCCCAGTCACAAAGAAGAAAAAACGTTTTGGGCCTTATAGCCGTTAGTAACGGCTATTTTGGTAAAATAAAACATGGGGCATTATTCCTGACTTGTAATGAACATAGCTACAAATTTTCAGAAAGATCGAACCAGAAGTTTTGTCTGGAGCAAGTGGAACACATTGTGCCCACAGACAGACACACAGACAGCATTTCTTCGTTTCCATTGTAAAGTACTCCCTGTTCTATGAGAACTGGGAGCACAAAAATGAATACCTGAATCTTTTGCCATGAAGCCATGATGATCTATCAACGTGAGGCTTCTCGCCTGTAGTAAATATGAAATGAGGCAGGGAACAGTAAACAATAAACAACAAACAAGTAGGGTAAGAGAGGAGTAAGAGTTGCGCTATCTGACTGTTGTTTCTCGCCTATAGTTACAAGTAATAATCGGTCAAATCTAGGCACTGCTTAACTTTTCTTGAAACGACGTCAGTAGTATAATCGAACATTTGCCCAGAGGCTTTCGGATTCATCCAATATATCTAGCTCTCCACTCAATCTTGCAGTAACAGGCCTAATTAAGAACTCATATCCACAAGAAACCTTTGGACAGAGTCTGAGAGGAGATCATGCCAAAGAAAAAAGACGCGATCTTTTCAAAGCCGTCATCTCCCCCACTGTGTGGACATAGCAACACCTTCCTACGTCATACACATATTACGTCATTGTTCGTCTCCTCCCCCTTTATTTCAGCTGCATACATTTTCGTCAATCCCATTCCAAGACAAGCGCTACATAGATCGAACTTTAGTGTCTTTGTAACATACTGACAAGCGATTATATGCCTTTTGGCTCACCTTTAATTAATGAACTAAGACTAGAATTCAAGCAGTCCCACAAACAATGCTGTAGTTTCCTGTCAAAGGCACTTGGTTTGAACATGCCAGCCAAAGCATTTCCTTTTGGTCTTTAAATCTGCATGGCAATTTCTTTTTTTCGTTGTTGCAATCTTCCAAGTGCCGACAAAGAGTTCAGGGCCTTCTTGGCCTGGTGGGTAAAGCAATCTTCTATTGATCCAGTGGTTCTGGTTCAGTCCCCATGAGACAATGGTTAGATGAATTTTTACCCCCTTCCAAGTCAATCGGTGAATTTTAAACCGAGTTCACATTTATAAACGAATGCAATTTGCGCTAAACCGAACTCCGTCGTTTTTAAAGGAGAAGACCATCATCTTTCTTTGGAATGGATAGGGAAAAGATTGGATATTTTAAATTGCATGATCTCAATAGCCCCTTAATTTCACGTCTGCAGAGACTCAGGCTTTGTTTAAATATCAAGTTAGCAAAAATTCAAGGTAACATGACTGTATTTGTGTTGAAATCTATCAGAGTTCTGGCTAATATCAATGTTGTTTAGACGGGATCTTTTTTGACAGTTGTTTTGAAGAAGGATGGGAGTAGGCAGGAAAAAGGCGGATAGAAATGGACAGGCGTATAAGGGGAGGCGGGAAGATGAGGTAACAACGAATACTGTAAAGAAAAATGGCATACAGACAAGGACAGTAGAGCGCATGCTACGAAGAGGAACCTACGAATATATAAACACGAGCATGTGCATATATGTGGCAATCTTCCCTCGGGTCAGATCTGAGCTTGCCACTATAGGCAACTGGCATCCCACCCATACCCATTCCAGGGTTGGGCTTTCTTTTTTCTTCTTCGTTTTTTAATCTCATACACTTTGTTTCATCTGTGTTTCTTAGTTGATTTTTTGGGGGCGTGGAATACTTTCACTGTATATCATACTCCTAATATCCGTCGCCCCTGCCCTCATACTCGTCTCCCTCACCCGAAAAACTTCTGCCAGAGCATTCCGACGTGCCATTTAAAGCTAGAACTCCAAACAGAAAACGCCTCCCACACCCACGACCCCGCCCCTTCCTGCACCCCCACCTCCCCTTACAATGCTTGGCCTTTCAGATGCTTGGCCTTTCAGATGCATGACCTTTCAGATGCTTGGCCTTTCAGATGCCTGGCCTTTCAGATGCCTGCCTTTCATATGTTTGACCTTTCAAATACATGGCCTCTCAGATGCATGGCCTTTCAGATGCATGGCCTTTCAGTTCAGATGCATGGCCTTTCAGATGTTTGGTCTTTCAGATGCATGGTCTTTTAGATGCTTGCTCTTTCAGATGCATGGTCTTTCAAATGCTTGCCTCTCAGATGCTTGGCCTTTAAGATGTTTGGCCTTCCAGATGCATGGCCTTTCAGTTCAGATGCATGGCCTTTCAGATGCATGGCCTTTCAGATGCATGGCAAGATGCTTGGCTTTTCAGATGCTTGGCCTTTCAGATGCTTGGCCTTTCAGATGTTTGGCCTTTCAGATGCACGTGGCTTAATAATGTCAGTACTGTTTTATATGGTTCATATGTTGCTGAAATTGCCTTGGTTATTTCGCGGTCACAGGTTGCTTTTTTTTTTTTTTTTTTTTTTTTTTTTTTTAAAATAAGGATCAACGATTTTGTGCAGCACTAGGGTATTTCACTCATGTAAAACATGGACAATAAGTTGAGTGTGGAGGGGTTTTTTTTTTTTTCTTTTTCTTTTCTTTTTTTTTCTTTATTTAATTTAATTTAATTTTACTTCATTTTATCTTCTTCTTCTCATTAAGAAAAAAAAGAAGTGCCCACTATCATCTGGCGATGAAACGACATGAAATAAACCATTGAACTCAACTGAACTTTAGTGGCTTCACAGCGTCAAGTAATAACGGCGCAAAACTGTAGTCACAAGCTGTCAAGAAACGCCACTTCATGAAGGTTAGCGCTGGAATCAGAGAGACGCGCGTGACCTTAATTAACACTGATGATTGATACGGCAAGACAGGTGCTTTCAACTTTCATTGACATTTCCCTCTGTCCACCCAGCTCCAATTTGAAGTTGATGGCTATTTTTATTCTTTTCTTACTTACTTTCCCTTTTTTTTATTGGCTCACCACCAAGCACATGCATGTAATAGAAACAGGGGGAATAACTGGTTCTGTCTTCAAGATGGCTTCCTGTGGTCCTCATAGGCTGCTGGTGAAGGGTCTTATAGTTAAATATATATTTCCCTGATTTTTCAATCTCATTTTTTACCCGTTTCTTCCACCACCACCACCACCCCTCCTTTTTTCCCTAAAAAAGTCTTTGCCAAGTCGGAGGAACTGTTTGCCTGCACTTGTTTTTCCCCATTACAAAATTGTTAAATATAACAATATGTATCTATCTGTCTATCTATCTATGCACACATACACACACATATCTATCTATCTAAATTATATATATATATATATATATTAGCCATTTTTGTGACTGTTATAATATGTATCTATCTGTCTATCTATCTATCTATACACACATACACATCT
>JADBJO010005438.1:89894-92394 GCA_016801955.1 Conus betulinus
TGTGACACACCAAACAAAAACAGGGCCACGTATGACGCGATCTTTACTTACCTGAAGGGCCAGAGAGATCTCAACCCAGAGACCATCACAATAGATTTTGAACGAGCCGCATTAAACAGCATCAGTGAACACTTCCCAACCACAGCCGTGCACGGGTGCTTTTTTCACTTTGGCCAATGTCTTTGGAGAAACCTCCAGTCGCTTGGACTACAAGATTGGTACTTGGAGCCAGAGAAACTCTCTCTCATCATCATGACCATTCAGGCCTTGGCTTTCGTGCCTCCTGACGACGTCATCGAGGCGTTTCAACAGCTCATGGATTCGCTGGATGCCGACACTGACGAGACGCTTTCAGACTTCCTCGCCTACTTTGAAAGTACATGGCTGGGCATTGTGCAGCGAGGACGCCGTCGACGCCCGAAAATTCGACGTCGCCATGTGTGGAACGTCTACAATCGTGTGGAAGACAACCTGCCCAGGACTAATAACTCGGTCGAAGGCTGGCACCGTGCCTTTGATCAGCGAATGTCTGTCACGCACCCAACACTTGGCAGGCTTGTCAGCAAGTTACGCAAGGAGCAGGCAAGCACCGAGCTTATGATAGAACAGCATGCCATGGGCGTCAGGATGCGAAAAAACAAGCAGTAGTACGAAGTAGTCAACACACGACTGCAAGCGCTTGTTGCAAGGTACGCACAGGATGATGTTTTAGTATTTCTCAAAGCTGTTGCGCATAATCTGTGACACAATCAAAAGTGAACAGAAGTGTTGTAGGGGGGGGGGGGGGGGGGGGGGGGGGGGAAGACAGCATGTTCTCTGTGTGGATTTTAATTACTCGTGTTTATATTAAACTTGGAGTATGTCATGTCACAAGATGATGAGAATGTTTTATATTGTTATATGTTATATACTTTTATATGTTGCCCATGCATAATGCGTCGAAAAGTCTGTCTGTCTGCGAAACGTCCGGTCGACGAAACATCCGTCACAGGCAATGCATCGGGTCATAGACTCCTTGACATTTTCGTTACAGATCATACAAGTCCAGTCCTCCTCATCTGCGGGTTTTGATTGTTTGGGTCTAGATGTCTGAGCCTTTTTCGCCTGATCATTGTTTGTTTTCTTGCCTGAAACTCTACTTTCTAGCATTTTTGTTGTGGGGGCTGGAGGTGAGCACAGTAGCAGCCTGACATCTCCTTTTCCTATTCTGCGCCTTTGGAGATTTTCTGGGGAGTGTAAAAATATCTTTGGCCGGCACGGTGGGGGCTGGAGCTGCTGGCCACTGAGATTGTTGTCTCAATGGTGCATCAACCTCCCTGGCATCATCAGGACTTCCTTCAACCTCTCTAGCATCATCAGGACTTCCTTCAACCTCTCTAGCATCATCAGGACTTCCTTCAACCTCTCTGGCATCAACATGACTTCCTTCAACCTCTCTGACATCAGCATGACTTCCTTCAACCTCTCTGGCATCAACATGACTTCCTTCAACCTCTCTGGCATCAGCATGACTTCCTTCAACCCCCCAGGCATCAACATGACCTCCTTCAACTCCCCAGGCATCAACATGACTTCCTTCAACCTCCCTGGCATCAACATGATTTCCTTCAACCTCCATGGCATCATCATGACTTCCTTCAACCTCCCTGGCATCAACATGACTTCCTTCAACCTCTCTAGCATCAACATGACTTCCTTCAACCTCTCTGGCATCAACATGACTTCCCTCAACCTCCCTGGCATCATCATGATTGCCTTCAACCTTCCTGACATCATAATGACTTCCTTGAACCTCCCTGGTCTCACCATGACTTGTACGAACAATTACAGCTTCATAATGTCCAGCATCCCCTACACCAGGAACAAACCTCAGCAATATAGTCTTTTCCATCTGCCTGTTGTACACGTCATTATAGATCTGGATGATGTCCCCTCCCTCATTGATCACAATGATCGTTTTGCCTAACATCTCAGCAGTTGCTATCACCTCTAATTCCCCTACGCAGGCGTCATTTTTTTGCAACAAGTTTGAGTCTGTCCAACATGTCTCTGCAATGGAAATGGGGGGTGGTAAATCTGCATTTAAGATAGCAGAACTTATGTTTGAGTAGGTTTCAATCTTTCTAGTCATGAAAATGATCAAGGAAGATCTCAGTTTGTCTGCGGCAACTGTTTCGATGACCTCTAAAACTGGAGACACAGGGCACCCCATTTCGTCTCGCACGGCACTTTGCAACTCGGCATTTGTTACAACTGCTATTGATCTAAAGAAGCATCTACCATCCCCACTCGTTTGAACTATCGTAGCTGGCTCTTGAGCTGGCTGCTCCACTGGCTGGCCTGTTGATGAGGCGGCTGACTGGCCAGTCAATGAAGCGGCTGACTGGCCTGTCGATGAGATGACTGGCTGGTCTGGCTGTCGGGCAGCTGGCTGGCCTGTCGATGAGGCAGCTGACTGTCGGGTGGCTGGCTGGCCTGTCGATGATGCGGTGGCTGTTGA
>JADBJO010005438.1:94894-97394 GCA_016801955.1 Conus betulinus
AGTCAAAGCAGATTAAGTTGACCTACAGCCAAAGCAGGTTAAGCTGTCCTACAGCCAAATGCAGGTTAAGTTGTCCCACTGTCAAGCAGATTAAGTTGTCCTACAGGCAAAGGAGGTTAAGTTGTTCTACAGTCAGAGCAAGTTAAATTGTCCTACAGCCAAAACAGGTTAAATTTTTCTATAGCCAAAGCAGGTTAAGCTGTCCTACAGCCAATGCAAGTTAAGTCGTCCTACAGCTAAATCAGGTTAAATGGTCCAACAGCCAAAGTAGATCAAGGTGTCCTACAACTAAAGCAGGTTATGATATCCTATAGCCAAAGCAGGTTCAGTTGTTCTACAGTCAAAACAGGTTAAGTTTCCTACAGTTAAAGCAGGTTAAGTTGTCCTACAGTAAAAGAAGGTAACGTTTTCTACAGTCAAACCAGGTGAAGTTGTCCTACACTCAAAGCTGGGTTAAGTTGTTCCCTACAGTCAAAGCAGGTTATGTTGTCCTACAGCCAAAGCAAGTTAAGTTGTCAATTACAGTCAAAGCAGGTTAAGTTGTTCTTTAAAGTCAAAGCAGGTTAAGTTGCCCTACAAAGCAGGTTAAACTGTCCTGTCAAAGCAGTTAAGTAGTTCTCTACAGCTAAAGCAGGTTAAGTTGTCCTGCAATGCAGGTTAAGCTGTCCTACAGCCAAAGCAGGTTATGCTGTCTCTCAGGAAAGCATGGGTCACTGTGGAGCTGAGGCAGCAGATGTTGAGAGAGAGAGAGAGAGAGAGAGAGACAGACAGACAGACAGACAGACAGACAGACAGACAGACAGACAGACAACAGACAAAGACAAAGAGAGACAGACAGAGACAGACACACACACACACACACACACACACACACACACACACACACACACACACACACACACACACACACAGAGCCAACTATAGAGGAGAATGACAAAGTAAAGTGAAAGTAGATCTGTCAGAAAATCAACAGCGTGACTTGAAACCTTAAGCAGTAGCTGACCACGGGCAAAGTACAGCAGCTCTCTGGACTGAAGAGGAAGTCCAGAGCCTCTTCAAGACGTTCTGGTTCCAATAGCATCTGGCATGGCAGGAACACTCTTAAGACTTGTAGCTACTCTACAGTCTATGCCTTCAATGAGTTTAGCCACAGATCACTTGAGTGATCTTTAAATATTCACAGGAATCTACCATGTTAACACGCTCATGATCGAATCTAAATTTCATTTAGATTTTCAAATCCGTTATTCAAAAAGAGAATCTCACAACCATTTCCAAATGGTGAAAATGAAAAAAAAAAAAAAAAAAAACCAGAAAGATCTTCACCTTGTCTCGGGCCAATAAAGCTGTGAAAAGAATCACATTTATTTCCGTTTAGGAAAACACATGACTTAATTTCGTCATACATATTCACAACGACATGAAGAAAGTTGCCTTGGATACGTTGTTGTAATAGATTAACCCATAGACCTTTTCTTCAAACAGAATCAGAAGCCTTTTAAAAGTCAATAAACGCACATTTAAGTTCTTTGTTTCTTTTCCTTCAAGCGAGTTATGTCAGTTAATGATTTAAAGACAAACGTATGATCTAAAGCTGAATGATTCTTCCTCAGCTTTACTTGATTTTCTGAAAGTTCTTTATCTGATTCAGTAAACTCGTTTTAATACCTGTGATCAATTTCCCAACACAACTCAATAACGTCATGCTATATAAATATTACAGTCTTGTTTACTGATTATACCTGTATCACGTGGCAATGTCAGGCCCACCACCCATTCTTCAGTTGCAAAGCTTTCATCACGAACTATGTTGAATTATATACATTGGAATTAACAAAGGAGTGCAGTTTTTATTATAGTAAATTCGTGTTGAACCAATTCCTGCTGCTCTGGATTTGTTAAGACAGCTCACAGCCTTTTGAATTTTGTCTTGGTAATAGGAATATTTTTTCTTTCTTTTCTTCTGCATATGCAGGCTGATACTCCTGCAGACACTGCCTGTATAGACAGGCAGTGGAGTTTTGTGTGTGTGACCGTTTTTCATCCCGCCATAAAAGCAGCTATACTCCATCTTCGGGGAAGGTGCATGCTATGTGTAACGTGTCATCCATACCAACGGCCAAACTGGCCTTCTCTTCCGAAAGTTGGTGATGGGATTTGACGTGTGTGCAAGATGTTGGGCGTGCGTTCACACACGGAACCTCGGTTTATAGTCTCATTCGATGCACTGTATGTGGAATGGAGTCAGAACCAATATTAGCTCTGAGGGAAAAATCCCCCTGTGCCGAAATTCGAACTCGCAATCCCAGGATCACGAGTCCGGCGCTCTACCAACTGAACTATTCCAGCCTCCATAGGAATGTTCAATTTTAAAACGTAGTCTAGGTGAAGATCAGTAGGTATAGTGGGTGCAGGATTCTTCAGAGTTCTGGATCATCCATAGTTTTCCGAATTATTGTCTTCTTTGTTCTTCTCATTTTCCACCAGAATGGTTTTGATT
>JADBJO010005438.1:107394-109894 GCA_016801955.1 Conus betulinus
TTTTTGGAGACTACTTTTTGGGAGATCGTGAATAAGGATATTTAAAAAGAATAGGTGCTAATACTGAGCCTTGCGGAATTCCCATGTGTCTAGTTTTCTGAGTGTTGAGTGTCTTCTTCCTACTCTGGCTAACATACTTCTATTATTTAAAAATGATTTAATATAATTGTACATGTTTCCAGATATTCCAATCAGTTTCAGTTTGTATGACAAGCGCCTGTGCCAGACTTTGTCATAGGCTTTTTTAACATCAAAGAAGGTAGCGAGTATACTTTTCCTACGAGCAAACTGACGCTTATTTTTGAGTAGATAATTTAACCAAGTGCTCAACTGTAGATCTTCCTTTCATAAATCCAGCTTGATTAATTGGTATTACATTGTTCTTTTCACAAAAGTGCATGAGCCTATTTAGAACAATTGTTTCTACAAGTTTACCACAACGGGAAGTGAGAGCTATAGGGCGGTAGCTGTTTTTGTCATTCATTGGTTTACCAGGTTTTAAAATTGGAACGACTATTGAATCTTTCCATATTTGAGGAACAACGCCATTTTCCCAGCAATTCTGATGCAGTTATCAGGGAGATGTTTTAACATTTCATTGCTCACAATATCAATACCAGCAGAGCATTTTTTTGTTGCTGTTACCATATATTGCACTTTTCAACTCTCTGATTGTTACTGGTGCATTAATAGAGAGATCATTATCAGGAAGAGGGTCTGAATAGAGAGACTGCAATGTTTCTTTTTCTATATATTTTACAGTTTGAGGACAGACCTTCTGATTTACTATTCATAGAAAACATATCCACGAAAGTTTCCGCTTTTCTCCATCAGACACATACACACACACACACACACACACACACACACGCGCGCGCGCGCGCGCGTGTCATTACTGCCAGAAAAAGGTTAATGACGACCTCGGAAAAGCGCCATGGAATATGTGACGTGAATAGGACGTGTGGACATGTGAATCGATTCTAAGAGTGTCATAAATATTTCCTGTTTATTTCCTGTACGCACACCTTGTTTTTCTTTCTCGCTGAATGACATTTGGATCATCGTCGGTCACGATTGTAGAATAAGTATACATATAAAAAGAATAGCTGAGACGGTAGTTCGCACTTGTTATTTCTGTTCATAAATAATGAGAAAATGACGTCAGAAACAGAATGACTACATTTGCGCATACGGTATTTACATACCCCCATATGAAATACAAATGCGTTATGTACAAAAAAATTATATTATCCATCCTTTCACAACAGTTGGCGTTCGAGTCAACATTTGCCTGGAAAGAAAACAATCGAAACGTTTATAACACACGCACGCACGCACGCACGCACGTACGTACGTACGCACGCACGCACGCACGCACGCACGCACGCACGCACGCACACACACACACACACAATGGGTACCTTTTACATGAAGAGATCATTGGATATGCTGTCATCGACTGTTTACTGTTCATGAAATGCAAAAAAAAAAAAAAAAAAAAAAAAAAAAAAAAAATATAAATAAAATAAAATAAAAAAGGGGTAAAATGATGTTCCAGCTGTGTGCCTCCATGGCTCACTGTGTGTGTGTGTGTGTGTGTGTGTGTGTGTTGACAAACTTAAGTATCAGGGAGTGAATCAATAATTGCAAAAGAAAGGATTTAGCGCGAAGACAATTCATGAGAGCGTGAAAAACGTATGGGACGGATACGCCTTTGTATCCTGCTGTGAAGAATATGGACTGTTGAAGAACACAGGGCCTGGAATATGAATCTTATCCTGGAGGTCCTTTGAGCGCCAGAGCTAAGTTCATCTTCCAGGTTCCACCACCAGTGCTGAGGGTAATGTTGTCTGTGTCAGAACTCTTGTTATTGCTGACATTGCATCGTCCATCAGATACATTGTTGGAACCCATGCCATGCCATACCACACAGTGCATGAAATGCTACTAATGATCTGGCCGTGAGGGAAGTGACGGCAAGGTGGGGGGAGGGGGTGGGGGGTGGGGGGGGTGGGGCGGGGGGCTGGGACTGAAGAAGTACAGAAATACCTCAGATTGGTCATGGCCCGTGAAAACTCGCGCATTTTTTCGAGCAGATCTGGCAGACGTCTCAGCAAGATTCTTCGCTGTGGATAATACATGGGTCCATCACTTTTTGCCTAGAATCAAAGAAACGTTTCAAGCAGTGAACGCACTTTGACTTTCCCGTAACACTGTTTGCACGCCACAGTGGTCCAGTCGGTCTGTCAGGTGATGGCTCCATTCTTCTGGGATGCTGAAGGAGTCGTGTTGGTGGACTTGAAAAGGGCTTCACCATAGCTGGAGAATGTTCTGTAGAATTGCTGAGGCGCCTGCCGGGCTGTCTTCTGGCTCAACACCGTGGACAGATGACCAAGCTCACCAAGACAATGCACCAGGTCACAAAATCAGCGATCGTCATGACAACTCTGCACGATCGCGTCTTCCAGATCATGGATCGTCCAGCTCACTCTGCTGACCT
>JADBJO010005438.1:112394-117394 GCA_016801955.1 Conus betulinus
GTGTGTGTGTGTGTGTGTGTGTGTGTGTGTGTGTGTGAGAGAGAGAGAGAGAGAGAGAGAGAGAGAGAGAGGGAGAGAGAGAGAGAGAGAGAGAGAGAGAATCCCTGTATGTGTGTCTGTGAGTTTGTATCTGTGCCTGTGTGTCTGTGTGTGGCTTAAAATATCGTATGTGAGTGCGCGAACACGCGCGCGTGCGCGTGTGTGTATGTGTATGAATTTTTGGCTAACGTCCTCCATGTACCTTGCTCCAATAAAACGCCTCTGTGTCCTTTGGACAGATCAGGTGCATGGCATATGACATCTATCAGTCAACACAAATGGTTCACGTATGAAGTCCTCTCTTTTCGCACCATTGGCGGTTTTTGAAATATGTAATACACAATGAAGAAGAGAAAATCCTGATTTTGTTTCTCAGTACAGATTGCACATTGATCTTCGTATTCTGAGGAGAAAGCTTGGTATTCTTAGAAAAGGTATGTTTAAAGAGAAAAGTTCAGTATTCTTTAAGGTCTGTTCTCAAGATTGGGAGTACGTTGTCAGCCTGATGAGTTATATTAATTTTGACGTAAATAGTAACAAGATGCAAAGCATGTAAACGTACTCCCAGTCACAAAGGAGAAAAACCGTTTTGGGCCGTTATAGCCGTTAGTAACGGCTATTCTGGTAAAATAAAACATCGGGCATCATCCGTGACCCATAATGAACATACCAACAAATTTTCAGAAAGATCGACCCAGAAGTTTTGTCTGGAGCGAGCGGAACATTTTAACCACAGACAGACACACAGACAGAGACACAGACAGCATTTCTTCGTTTCCATTGTAAAGTACTCCCTGTTCTATGAGAACTGGGAGTACAAAAATGAACACCTGAATCCTTTGCCATGAAGCCATAGTGATCTATCAACGTGAGGCTTCTCGCCTGTAGTAAATATGAAATGAGGCAGGGAACAGTAAACAATAAACAACAAAACAGTAGGGTAAGAGAGGAGCAAGAGTTACGCTACTTGACTGTTGTTTCTCCCCTATAGTTACAAGTAATAATCGGTCAAATCTAGGCACTGCTTAACTTTTCTTGAAATGACGTCAGTGGTATAATCGAACATTCGCCCAGTGGCATTCGATTCATCCAATAGATCTAGCTCTCCACTAGACCTTGCAGTAATAGGCCTAATTAAGAACTCATATCCACAAGAAATATTTGGACAGAGTCCGAGAGGAGATCATGCCAAAGAAAAAGACGCGATCTTTTCAAAGTCGTCTTCTCCCCCACTGTGTGGACATAGCAAGACCTCCCTACGTCATACACATATTACGTCATTGTTCGTCTCCTCCCCCTTTATTTCAGCTGCATACATTTTCGACAATCCCACTCCAAGGCAAGCGCTATATCGATCGAACTTTAGTGTCTTGGTAACATACTGACAAGCGATTATATGCCTTTTGGCTCATCTTTAATTAATGGGTTAAGACTAGAATTCAAGCAGTCCCACAAACAATGCTGTAGTTTTTCCTCTCAAAGGCACTTGGTTTGAACATGCTAGCCAAAGCTAGCATGGCCTTTAAATCTACATGGCAATTTTTTTTTAACGAACCCTATACTGTGGTTATACGACGTGCAGACATGTTTCTCACAAATAATTGTCTGTTTCGAGAGCAGACCTCTCAGACAAACGTCCGGGTTTGTTGTACGTTGTTGACATCGTTGTTGCAATCTTCCAAGTGCCGACAAAGAGTTCAGGGCCTATATCAGAATAAGTGGAATAAAACGAAATACAGACAATAACAGATTTTTTTTGACGTACCGAATGCATTAAGACATATTTATAAGGTATCAAAAGGATCAAAATTACTGTATGAAATCTTAACACAAGACAATGTTAGACCTAATTGTTGTTTGAATGGACACAAAAATTAAAATGTTGATATTCCTTGGAAAGAGGTGTTCCTTAAAATACATAAAACTAAAGATGTTAAATTAAAGTGGCTACAGACTAGAATTGTTCACAGAATTATTGCAACAAATGTTGTTTTAAGTGCAATGGGGGTATCTGCCACAACAAACTGTTCATTATGTAATGAAGCAAGAGACTCTGTTGAACATTCTCTCTGGAGGTGTAAATACATTAGATGATTTTTGGACCTCTTTGGAAAGAATGTTCAATGAAAAATGTGAAAATGTTTATGATTTAAAGATTTCGCGTGAACTGGTACTTTTTAATGTGGATAACTATACTAATACAGATAGTATTTTTGGCCTTATAATAATGTTTGCCAAACAGTATTTATACAAATGTATATTAGAAAAATCCCCACCTAACTTAATTACCTTTCAGAAGCAGCTGAATAAAAGATACAAGATAGAAACAATATAATGCGAAAATTAATGATAATGTGTCTAGGTTTACTACAGAATGGAACTTTTATACACCTTTACTTTTCACTGTATAATTGATATGTGTATGTATGTGTATGTATGTGTGTGTGTATATGCATGTGTGTGTATATGTATGTATGCATGTGTATATGTGTATATGTATATGTATATATATATATATATATATATATATATATATATATATATATATGTGTATGTGTGTGTGTGTGTGTGTGTGTGTGTGTGTGTGTGTGTGTGTATATACATATATATTATTTGTATGTATGTGTGTGTATGTGTGTATACATATATACATATATCTAATCAGCTATCGTAAGAGCAAGTCAAAAGGTTTTTGCATACTCCATGCCCATTTGCACGTGTTTTTCGCCCCCCCCCCCCCCCCCCTCCCCCCTTCCCAACTTGATAGTCTTGTCATTGTGGTAGGTATTGTTGTTATTATTGAGATACTATTGCTGTTGCTATACTATTGATGATGATGTTCCTTTCAGGAGTATGATAATCTTAGATATCTCCTTTCGTACATGCTCCCTTCCCTTTTCCCCCACTGCCCACTTCATGTGCCCCCTTTCCGTTTTTTTCTTCATTCATGTGTGTGTGTCTTTGTGTAAAAAATGCAATAAAATGTTTATTACACAAAAAGAGTTCAGGGCCTTCTTGGCCTGGTGGGTAAAGCAGTCTTCTATTGATCCAGTGGTTCTGGGTTCAGTCCCCATGAGACAATGGTTAGATGACATTTTTTACCCCCTTCCAAGTCAATCGGTGAATTTTAAACCGAGTTCACATTTATAAACGAATGCAATTTGCCTTAAACCGAACTTTGTCGTTTTTAAAGAAGACATCATCTTCCTATGGAATGGATAGGGAAAAGAGGATATTTTAACATTTGCATGATCTCAATAGCCCCTTTATTTCAAGTCTGCAGAGACTCAGGCTTTGTTTAAATATCAAGTTAGCAAAAATTTCAAGGTAACATGATTGTATTAGTTTCAAATTTATCAGAGTTCTGGCTAATATCAATGTTGTTTAGACGGGATCTTTTTTGACAGTTGTTTTGAAGAAGGTTGGGAGTAGGCAGGAAAAAGGTGGATAGAAATGGACAGGTGTACAATGGGAGGCGGGAAGATGAGGTAACAACGAATACTGTAAAGAAAAATGGCATACAGACAAGGACACTAGAGCACATGCTACGAAGAGGAACCTACGAATATATAAACACGAGCATGTGCATGTATGCGGCAATCTTCCCTTGGGTCAGATCTGAGCTGGCCACTATAGACAAATAACACCCCATCCATACCCATCCCAGTTTTTATTTATTTATTTATTTATTTATTTATTTATTTTTATCTCATACACTTTATTTCATCTGTGTTTCTGAGTTGATTTTGGGGGGCGTGGAATACTTTCACTGTATATCATACTCCTATTATGTCCAGAGCCCCCACCCTCATGCCCCCCACACACCGTCCCCCAGTCTCAGATCACCCGAAAAACTTCTGCCAGAGCATTTTCGCGTGCCATTTAAAGCAGGACACCAAACAGAAACTTCCCCCCCCCCCCCCCCACCCCACCACATCTCCTGCACCACCACCTCCCCTTACAATGCTTGGCCTTTCAGATGCATGGCCTCTCAGATGCATGGCCTCTCAGATGCTTGGCCTTTCAGATGCCTGGCCTTTCAGATGCCTGGCCTTTCAGATGCCTGGCCTTTCAGATGCATGCGGCTTTGATAATGTCAGTACTGTCATATATGTTTCATATGTTGTTGAAATTGCCATGGTTATTCCCAGTCACAGGTTGCAGATTTATTTTATTTTATTTTATTTTTTGTAAAGATCAACAATTTTGTGTAGTACTAGGGTATTTCACTCGTGTAAGTATGCATATATCAGATGTGGGTTTGAGAGTACTAACATGGATGATGAGAGTTGAGTGTGGAGTTTTTTTTCTTGTTCTTTTTCTTCTATTTTTAATTTCATTTAATCTAATTTTACTTAATTTTGTTTCATTTTATTTTTTCTGGCGATGAAAAGACATGAAATAAACCACTGAACTCAACTGAACTTTCAGGGCTTTCACAGCGTCAAGTAAATAACGGCGCGGAACTGTAGTCACGAGCTGTCAAGAAACGCCCCTTCATGGAGAAGATTGGCGCTGGAATCAGAGAGACGCGCGTGACCTTAATTAACACTGATGATTGATACGGCAAGACAGGTGCTTCCAACTTTCATTGACATTTCCCTCTGTCCACCCAGCTCCAATTTGAAGTTGATGGCTATTTTCTTCTTTTCTAACTTTTTCTTACTCCCCCCCCCCCCCCCCCCCTTTTTTTTTTTCCTTTTTTTCTTTTTTTTTTGTTCACCACCAAGCACATGCATGTAACAGAAGCAGGGGGAAATAAGTGGTTCTGTCTTCAAGATGGCTTCCTGTGGTCCTCATAGGCTGCTGGTGAAGGGTTTTATAGTTTAAATATTTTTCTCTGATTTTTCAATATCATTTTCCTTTTTGTTTTTGACTCGTTTCTCCCAGTACCCCTCCCCCTTTTTTCTCTACCCCCCCCCCCCCCCTCTTTTTTTTTTAAAGTCTTTGCTAAGTCGGAG
>JADBJO010005438.1:122394-147394 GCA_016801955.1 Conus betulinus
AGTATCATCGCGGCCATCAGATTTGAGTATTATCCATGGCCCATCACGGAATTTGAGTCTTATATTATCCCGGCCATCAGATTTGATTATCATAGATTCCAAGTTTTATCACGTCATCACGGATCAATTATACACGGCCATCGATTTGAGTATTATCATGCATCATGGCCATTAAATTTCTTTGGAGTATTATCATGGCCATCGAATTTTAATATTCTCATGGCCATTCTAGTATTCTTATCATCTAGCCATATCTAATCTATTTCCTCCTCTTCTCATTCTCTCTCTTCCTCCCTCCCCTCTCTCCCTCGCTCTCCTCCTCTCTAGGTCTCGCCCTCTCTCCCTCTCTCCTCCTCTCCTCCTCTCTCTCTCGTCCTCCTCTCTCCCCTCCGTCTCTCTCCTCGTCCTCTCCTCTCCTCTGTGTGTGTGTGTGGTGTGTGTGTGTGGTGTGTGTGTGTGTGTTGTGTGTGTGTGTGTGTTTGTCGGTGTGTAAATCACGAGTTAAATCTGACATAATACAATGGATTCAGCGTCAGTCAATGTAAGTGTGTGTGTGTTTGTGTTTGTGTGTGTGTGTTGGTGTGTGTGTGTGTGTGTGTGTGAGTGTGAGAGAGAGAGAGAGAGAGAGAGAGAGAGAGAGAGAGAGAGAGAGAGAGAGAAGAGATGAGAGAGAGAGAGAGAGAGAGATCAGTCCCAACTGGCATCATACTCTGTGAACCTGACCAACGCTTCATACCTTTGAGAGAACGGAATTTTAACGTGCATGCATGACTGTTTTCCCCAACACGTAGACATTTCTACAACACCGCTTATATCAAGAATTTCACTTTGTTTTTTTCACACCTCCTTGCAATAATATTAATGGACCTCTTAAGCTAATAAAAGTATTGAGTAAGCACAATGACGCTGGGTTAGTTTGTCCACGGTCAGCTAATCAGGCCTATTTGAAACTGCTGATCATGAATATCATTACGAACACGGACAACGACCGACATTGTACAGAATATTGCCTGTGAACGAAGTCAAA
This sequence comes from Conus betulinus, assembly GCA_016801955.1. Classification (NCBI taxonomy): domain Eukaryota; kingdom Metazoa; phylum Mollusca; class Gastropoda; order Neogastropoda; family Conidae; genus Conus; species Conus betulinus. The sequence goes on from JADBJO010005438.1 coordinate 123,422, forward strand.
AGAATGTTTTACTCTTCCCACATTGTGAAGATGGCCACCCAGCTAACAGCTGCGACGAGGGAGATGAGTAGACTTCTAAGCTAAGATCAAAATGAATATTTCCGAACATCCGAGAAGATCGGCTTATAGAAGCTTCAGAATTCATTCACACCAAACGAACAGAAGTGTGGCGACTGAGGAAAGTAGTTATGGTCATGATAAAAGAATGTCAGTTTTCAACACCCATCACTGTGGCCCCCTTCTTTGTCTCCTGTATTCGTTTCCCATCTTTCCTAGGATCGTCCTTGCATTCTTTTTTTTTTTCCCCCCCCCCCCCCCCCCCCCCCCCCTGTTTTTTTTTTTTTTTTATTCAAGGATGATTACCGAGAATGTTTAGAAGTTCAGGAGCGACAGTGATGGGGTGTTGAAACTGACATTCTTTTATTATGATCATAACTACTTTCCTCAGTCGCCACACTTCTGTTCATTTGGTGTGAATTTCTGAAGTTCTATAAGCCGATCTTCTTCTTCTTCTTCTTCTTCTTCTTCTTCTTCTTGTCTTGTCTGTCTTTGAAAAAAAAATGAAGAAAAAAAATTATTATCTTTTGCTTGATTTAACTTGTTTTCTTTGTATAAGCAACATATTATCAGTGTGAGAGTGCCAGTACACCACGCATTAGAACATTAACAAACCCAGACACTTTGTATCAAACCGCTAAAACACTAAAAATCAGCACAAAAAAAAAAGTTTAAGAGAACATACAGACTCTGCATGGTGTGTAAGAGATTGGTTGGAGACAAAAGGAAATTAAAAAAAAAGTACTTGAATTTTTTTCCTGCTTTCTACTTCTTCTTTTTTTTTTTTTTTTTTTGCAGACGAAGAGGACAGTGTGAAGCACCAAAAACTGAAAAGGTGGATTTCGGACTTAAGAGAAACAACAACAAAAACAGACAGAAAAGAAAAAAAAAACACACACAAAAACCGTCACCACCGTCAGATGCTCCATTCATCCGCTCCATTGATCCGATAACTGATGCCACAAAGAAAAAAAAAAAAAAAAGAAAAAGAAAAAAATCAATCAAAGGAAAATTACTGTCATAGAGCGAAAGCAGGGAGGAAGTTTCTGATGACCAGTTATAATGCTGAACGAGTTTTCTGGTCATCATGCTGTTGTGTTGTGTGTTGTTGTTGTTGTTGTTGTTTGTCATGCCTAGGACTATTGCTGTTCCAGAAATCCAATACTCAAAACTCAACCATCCTCAATTCATTCAGCCCTACACCCCAGTGCTGCCAGAGCGTCCGCGAGCGTCGTTTTCAGACCGCACCAGAACAGCAAAGGGACGCTGCAGTTCGTTAGTCAAACAGGCTGATCAAACCCTGAAAACCATTGCAATAAACTACTGGGAAGGGAGGTAGCTTGAAGAGAACAACCTGTCTTGTAGGAACACGATACATACATACATACATACATACATACATAGTTTACATACATACATACATACATACAAACATACATACATACATACATACACTACATACTTACATACATACATACATACATACATGCATGCATGCATACATATATACATACATACATAAAAATCCAAGAAGGCGAATAATTGACAGAACTCGAATCAATGCTATTGAAAAAATATTGTCAAAAACAATTTTCATCAATCCAAGTGTAAAGAAATATGACCACCATGAAAAAGAACTGTGTGCATAAACATTTTATGTGGTAAGTGTCGGTAGATCTGTTTGGCATTTTCGACAATTGGAATCTCGCATCCGAGTCGGTCAACGGATTCTCGGGAGCAGTGCACAGAGGCGACGAATCGTTAGAAGAAGCTAAAGAGGCTATGAGGCAAGCAGGACATTTGAACCCCCAAATTATATTGGAAAAAAAAAAAAACAAGGACTCAAAATGTATGTTGACAAATTATGAGGACTTTGATAACGAAACAGAAGATAATCAAACAAAAGAAATAACTGAAAAAAAAACAGCGTTCTAAAACTACACAAGACAATGATAAACACGCATGTTTCTGTGAAGTAAACAAAAAAGAAAGAATTCTTAAGTGTACCGATTGCCACCGAAGAGTTCACTGGTCCTGCTCTAAACTCCATCTCTACCAGATTATGCAGTTTTTACAAAATGCAAAGAAAATTTTCATGCCACATGTTGACGACAAAATGATGGAAGATTTCATGGCCATACACCAAATGACGTCACATGACGACACTACAAAAGAACAAGATGACACTGCAGGACACAGTGACTACTTACTGACAAAAGTCTTTGCATTTCAACAAGACATAAACACTAAAATTGATAACTTGAAGGATGCAATCACCCTGATGAAACTACAGATTCAAGAAAAACAGAATATGATACGTATAGAAATAGGAAAAATGGCATCAAAAAGGAAACACTTAGCAGGAAAAGCGTCATTTGTGTCATCTTCCCCATCACCGAAAGAAGACGTAGAAATTCCTGTGTCAACTTCCATGTTGACCCAGAAATCAACAGATAGGCCTCAGTCAGTTCATTTGCACACAAAAAGACCTCCCAAAATACCAGAAAAACAAAAACAACAACAACAACAAAAAAGCCACATTTCAGCATCCACCAGGCAGCGCCTCTCTCAAAACGACACCAAATCCTAGACCTACCTTAGAATCAACTGTGTTGCAAAACGAAGCTGATCTGAAAGAAAAAGAAAAACCTGACTGTACCTTATCTTTTGATACAGACATTGACAAAAACACAGACGCAAGCAACAGTGACACAGACTTGGATTATGACGAACTGCCCAGTCTGCTCATTTTACATGATTCTGTGTTAAAAGGGGTTGAGGCTGAATGGCTTGGAAATTCTTATGGCTTGAAGGTAACCATGAAAAAGCGACCAAAAATCACAGACTGTGCAGAGACAGAAACTTTACATGGCAAACAGCCAGATGCTGTTCTTCTTCACGCTGGAATTAATGAATTGAAAACATTATCACCAAAGGAAGTGAGTGAAAAGATCATTACCTGTGTGAAGACATGTCAATCCATGTTCAGTAAAGAGACCAAACTGATTGTAAGCCATATTGCACCAACAGATGAGGAAGAACGAACGCAAAGGGGAAAATCGTCAACACCACTGTGTTTGCCACTCTCTACAGGAGAAAAGTGTATCTTTCATTGAACACAACAATCTACAAAAATCTCCATACCATCTAGCAGACAACATTCATCCCTCAAAAAAGGGTGCCAGTATTCTGGCAACAAATATCAGGAGGCACATGCACAGTCTTTTTTGGAAGAAACAAAGACCCCAACCATACAAACGCTTCCTTAGAGACAGAAACTCTCCACAAAAAAAACGAGCACAACAGACAAAGGGAAGAAACGAAAAGGGGACAAGACGTCAAATTACTTCTCCTGGAGACAAAACCCTAACAGAAATAACACCAGAAATTTCCAACATCAGGACAGAAGTCGGAGCAGCTCTTCATACAAAGACCGGACAAATCCTACACGTCACGTCGACAAGCAGAACCCCAGCGCTTCCAGCCAGATGCAGACAGGCAGGGACGTTACAACGACTACAACAGACTGTCCAGGACAGTGGAAATCGTGATGGTATTGCTTAAGTGCACTAAGTTGATGTATTATTAGTCAGGCTCAACACACCAAGGTTATCTCTGCACTCATGCACGCATACACACACTCATGCACCCACCAAACATTCACCTCTCTCTGGGGAATGGGATGTCACGCATTCATTTCTCTCCTAACACGACTGAGCACAAGAAATACAATTTCTTTGCTGCTTATAATCAAACATGAAAAATTCAATTACACAAAATGAACAAATCAACACATAAAAGATCAATGCTTCCTAATCTCGGGTTATAATAAAATGACTTCTTACCTGGCCAGGTTTTCACACACACAACTACGCTTTCACACCACACAACAGTTCTTGAAAAAGTCTCTTCACGTCTTCTTCTTCAGCACTGCTTGATGGTGAAGTCCTTGGTTGACTGGCTCCAGGTTTCAGGACTGGGTCTTCATGGTCGTCTCTGGGATCTCGGCGTAGAACTCTTCTTCTTCGTCTCTTTCACCCACCTCTGGGTTCAAATTCAAGCCGTCTGTCTTCACCCACCCCTGGGCTTCAAACTTAATTTTCTTCTCATCCAGCTTGTCTTTAACCCTAAGACTTTGCTGTCTCTTCTGTCTCCCAGACCACGTTTCTCTTGACCCTATTCTGTCCCTGATCACTCTCCTCCCTCTCTCTCTCTCCACTGCTTCTCTCTCTCTCTCTCTCTCTCTCTCTCTCTCTCTCTCTCTCTCTCTCTCTCTCTCTCTCTCTCTCTCTCGTGGTGTTCTTCCCCTCTTCATGGTGTTCTGCTTCTCAACCCCCTGTTCACAAGTACCCTGAGTTCTCCATTTGCTACATTCTTCCACACATCAGCATTTACACACATCCCTACCTAATTGATTAGCAAACAAATGCTTGGCACCAGATGGACATCGAAATTTCCCGCCGACTTCGGGGGTCACTTAACACGGCAATTATCTTGGAGAAAAGCTATGACAACGTCCACACGCATTCAACCCACCCTGACAATAGAACCAACACAGGTGCCCCACGGCAATACCATCTGAACGAGCCTAAGACTCCTGCTCTTCATTACTGTTTACAAAGCGACCTCAGCTGACTGAGTATGTAGCGCCCCCACTTGATGCACCGAGGTCCTAGTGGTTACGTCCCTCCCCCTTTCACTATCGGGAAGGTCCCAAACCCCTACTACCTTAGGTGCCATCTGTCACCTGACCACTTCGTCCTCCTTGACACAGTTCGACCATGTGCGGTGGGTAAGGCACACACTGGTTAATGGGTCTATTACCTATTTTGTATACTACATGCAACGTCCCTTTGCCTCTAGTGAGTAATTGCCCTTTTTTGTTCTGCTCATAAGTGAGTGGGGTTAGTCTCACCAGACACGCTCCAATGCTTTCTGAAATGTTTGACCACCTGGAGCCTTTCTCTCCCATGATTTCTTTTCCCTGATTCAACACAGAAATCATGGTCTGGGTCTCCATACCCACGTGCTCGAATGTTTCCAATCACCAGATCATACGGCAGCTTTGGAACAGCCAAAGCCTTACAGTCCCACTATAAAATGGTGTATCAATAAACACCTGAGCCATTTTGAATTCTGCTACTGTTCCATCTATTTGTCTACACCTCTGTGTTTTACCGTGAATTGTCCCTCCTTAACTAGGGATTCCTTCACCATTATACCTGTGCACCCAGAGTCTCTAATGACATTAACCACATTTTCCCCTACTCTGCCTCTGTGCACATCCATGTTGTCGCCTGAATCTGTGAACACACAGCACAATCCAAACAAAATAACACTGTCATCTTTTTCATCCTTCTCTCTGCCTGCCTCTCACTTGGCTTGGCCCTCATTGCTGCTGCTTTTTGTGACTTGAATATGCAGTCCCTAGCCAAGTGTCCTGTCTTACTGCACAGGAAACAGGTACGCTCATTCCTAGCCATGTGGCTATTGGTTTTCACCCTGGTTTGCTCACGTGATGCCGTGGGCCTATGGATGTGTACTACTGACTCATTACGTGAGTCATGTGCTGGCCTGCTATCCTCTGAATATGCTTCCAGGCTTTTCTCTTGTTGAGGCAAATCATGCCTTGCTTCCTGGTGAGTCTCTGCCATCTGAAGTACCTCAGCTAGTGTGGTTGCATCTTTTTCCTTAATGTGGATTGTGAGGCCCAGCCCACAACCATCAAGTATCTGTTCCTTCATCACCAGTGTCTTGAGGCCCTCAAAATCATGGTCCACTCCACTGAGTTCTACCCACTTGTTAAAGTAGTGATCTAGTCTAACTCTGAAATGTGTGTATGTCTCACCCTGTTCGATTCTTGCCTTGCCCACAACCATCAAGTATCTGTTCCTTCATCACCAGTGTCTTGAGGCTCTCAAAATCATGGTCCACTCCACTGAGTTCTACCCACTTGTTAAAGTAGTGATCTAGTCTAACTCTGAAATGTGTGTATGTCTCACCCTGTTCGATTCTTGCCTTGCGAAACTTACGCCTAAAACCTTCTTCAGTCAATCATATGCCTTCAGTATTGCTTGTTTCACCTTGTCAAAATCCCTCTGATCACCTTTGGGTAAGGTGGAAACAGTGTGTAACGCACGACCTGTCAACAAGGCAGACAGTTTGATTGCCCAGTTATCTTCCAGCCAGCCCTCGTGCTCGGCAACCAATTCAAACCAACTGATATAGGCATCGATCAAATCAGTTTCTTCTCTCTGAACAGTGGGAGTTTAAGCCTAGGCCCAGAATTTAGTCTGTGGCCTACTGACTCAGAACTGGTGTCCCATTCACTACGATTTTCAGATTTTATTCTTTCCAACTCAATTTGTTTGGCTAAAATCTCTGATTCCACTTCTGCTCTCACTCTGGCAGCTGCACTCTCTGCATCTGCTATAGCCCTCTCTGCATCTGCTCTTGCTTTGGCAGCTAAACACTCTGCATCTGCTTTTAGCCTTTGATGCAGCAGTTTCAAGTCTAAGTCTCTCAGCTTTGGCATCTGAGTTTCATTTGACAGCATCGAGCTGTTTCTTTTTCAAATTTTCCTTCTTTCAGCCCTTTCATCTCTCTCAGTCTTCTGCTGAGTTTCAATGAACTTACACAGTTCATCCCCTGTATATCCTAGCTTCTCCCCTAAACTCATCAGTTTCTCAATGGGAGTAAAACTTTCTTCAGCCATTTTGTCGTTTTAACACCACTAAAACAGCTAGGCTTATAAACCTGGAAAAAGTTGGTACACAGTTTATCTACTAAACGTTACGGGTACACCAACCAATGGTAGTGTTCCTAACACAAAGGAGCCTTAATCTTGAACCACAGCTTCTGTGAGGGTTAAGACTAGAACCTCGGTTTTTTTTGAACGACCTTTGATTAATACCCTACACACAAGTCAATACTCAACACTAAAAGAACAAAAGGAATTAATTAGAAGAACTAATTAAAATTGTCTTTAGTGGACGCTTCGCCCCAGTACTACTCTAGCACTCACTTTGTTTCCCACCTGAAACTAATTTGGGCCATGCAATCCTGGCAGGCTCGCCACTGTGTCCAGGACAGGGGAAATCGTGATGGTATTGCTTAAGTGCACTAAGTTGATGTATTATTAGTCAGGCTCAACACACCAAGGTTATCTCTGCACTCATACACGCATATGCACACTCATGCATCCACCAAACATTCACCTCTCTCTGGGAATGGGATGTCATGCATTCGTTTTCTCTCCTAACACGACTGAGCACAAGAAATACAATTTCTATGCTACTTATAATCAAACATGAAAAATCCAATTACACAAAATGAACAAATCAACACATAAAAGATCAATACTTCCTAATCTCGGGTTATAATAAAATGACTTCTTACCTGGCCAGGTTTTCACACACACAACCACGCTTTCACACCACACACAGTTCTTGAAAAAGTCTCTTCACGTCTTCTTCAGCACTGCTTGATGGTGAAGCCCTTGGTTGACTGGCTCCAGGTTTCAGGACTGGGTCTTCATGGTCGTCTCTGGGATCTTGACGTAGAACTCTTCTTCTTCGTCTCTTTCACCCACCTCTGGGTTCAAATTCAAGCTGTCTGTCTTCACCCCACCTCTGGGCTTACAAACTTAGTTTTTCTCTCATCCAGCTTGTCTTTAACCCTAAGACTTTGCTGTCTCTTCTATCTCCCAGACCACGTTTCTCTCGACCCTATTCTGTCCTGATCACTCTCCTCCCTTCTCTCTCTCCTCTGCTTTCTCTCTCTCTCATGGTGTTCTTCCCCTCTTCATGGTGTTCTTCTCCTCTCCCTACACGTTGTTCTCCCTCAGTTTATATAGGGATGGAAACAAAGGATTCCCCTTCGGGCCATGCCTTTGTCCATGCTGCTTCTCAAACCCCCTGTTCACAAGTACCCTGAGTTCTCCATTTGCTACATTCTTCCACATATCAGCCTTTACACACATCCCTACCTAATTGATTAGCAAACAAATGCTTGGCACCAGATGGACATCGAAATTTCCCGCCGACTTCGGGGGTCACTTAACACGGCAATTATCTTGGAGAAAAAGCTGTGACAACGTCCATGCGCATTCAACCCGCCTGACAATAGAATCAACACGGTGCCCCACGGCATACCATCTGAACGAGCCTAAGACTCCTGCTCTTCAATTACTGTTTACAAAGTGACCTCAGCTGACTGAGTATGTAGCGCCCACTTGGTGCACCAAGGTCCTAGTGGTTACGTCCCACCCCCTTTCACTATCGGGAAGGTTTGAACGCCTACTACCTTAGGTGCCATCTGTCACCTGACCACTTCGTCCTCCTTGACACAGTTTCGACCATGTGCGGTGGGTAAGGCACACTGGTTAATGGGTCTATTACCTATTGTATACTACGTGCAACGTCCCTTTCCCTCTAAGCATTTAATGCCTTTTGTGAGAAGTTTCACGCACTTGACACAGACCTTGCAACTGATACACGGCGAGACAATACAATGAACGGGACAACTACACGGATCTCCAGGCAGACCACAGCAACTACTACCACACCTGGACTGACCGGAATGATTATCAAAGCAAGCACTTAAACAAACAACGTGATCACTACAAGGACTTCCGGGGGAAAACCTCAACAGCTACCAATACGACTGGAATGAGTATATAGAACAACCGTTATTGGGACTATGAGTTCTGGTAACCAGAGCAAGTGAGAACTGAAACTTCTTGAGACAACTTTCATAAAAAAAGTGCAAATACTTTATTTGACATTATGATATGACAGTGTCAGTCTACATACATTGCACCACAGGAGATGCGCTTCTTTGAATTGAGTGTTTAGACATTTTTCACTTATTCCTTTTCACTTGAGTTTAAATCACAGTATGAAATTGTGTTTGGGTAATGTAATTTAATAATATTGGTTGTTCAACATTAACACATATGTACAGAAAAAAAGTTAAGATATTTTCGTGGAACATTAAAGGATTAAGGGAGACAATCGCTGGCAGTATAATTAACAAATTCTTTGAAGAAAAATACACAGAATATGTTCTGATTATGACATAGTAGTAATTACAAGAAACTCATCTTGAACGAGAACATATTAACGATATCTTTATATCAGGCTTTGTCCCTGGTGTTCATTACTGCAGGAAAAAAAATGGAACAAGGCTTCTAGTGCATCAGGGGGAATATCCGTTTTTATCAAGAAGGAACTACGAACTCCAATCAAGTTTCACCCAACGAGTAATTCTGACATTGTTTGGTTAATTCTTTCTTCCACAAATGACGAACTTGATACTTTCATCAGTTGTATATATATATATATATATATATATATATATATATATATATATATATATATATATACACACACCTGAATCGTCGTCTTATGGACGTGATAATACGGTGCGCATTTGGGAAGAGTTGGAAAGACAAACAGAACATTTTTCTACCAAAGGGAATCTTATATTGTGTGGGGATTTTAATGCAAGAACTGGACCATTAATAGATTATATTGACAAGGACAGTGAAAACAACTTGCATGCATATCCTAATGACAATCCTTATAATGTTATTCACAAACGATGCTCTCAAGACCGCGTTATAAAAAAAAAATGGACGAAAATTAGTTGATGTTTGTTTGGAAAACAATATGTATATTCTTAATGGTCGCTCACTTGGCGATCTTAAAGGAAATTTTACTTGTTTCAACACAAAAGGAAATAGCATGATAGATTATTTCATTGTATCACATGACCTAATGAAAGATGTTACTGCATGCAAAGTTCATAAACTCGCTGTATATTCTGATCATTGTCCTATAGAACTGTCAATTTTACTTCCTACTGTTGGCAATGATAGACCTAATATGAAAACAAATGCGCATGCTGACAGTGCTCCCTTACATAATAACACGTCAAACAGAAAAATGACACAAAAGTTTAAAACCATTATGTCATTTATTTGGGATGACGAATCTGCAGTGAAGCTGAACATTATTTTAATTAACCCTATCGTGAAGAGTCATATAGATGAAATAGAGAAACGTATGGACAAGACACAAGATCATGATACGGAGACCTCGGTCTTCACTGACAACATGGTTAATGATCTGACCCAAACAGTAACAGACGCAGCATCTCTATCACTCGAACAAAGACAATGCGCAAAAGAAAGAGAAAAAATCCAAAACACACAAAAAATGGTTTGATGAAAAATGTTTTCTTCTCAGGAAAGAAGTAAGATCACTTTTAAATGCACTGAACAGACATCCTTTCAATTGATACCTACAGGCAAAGTACTTTTCAACTGTGAAGGCATACAAATGTATTTTAAGAAAGACAAAAAAATATATTCAGAGACAAACTTGTTAGAGAACTAAATGAAGCCAAAGGATCCAAATCAAGTATGGAGAACACTAAACGAATTAACAAACATGCAAAACACGAATCAAAATAAAAGGAAGGAAATTCATGAAGACAAATGGATATCTCACTTAGAAAAATTAATTAGCAGGAATATTGAAATAACAGAACAGAGGAAAAAAAAAAAACTGATTGAGCAAAATTGTCTGAAGCAAAAAATGTTATATATAATCCAAACGTTAATGAACCAATTAGTACATCAGAAATCCATAAGACATTTCGAAATTAGAAAAATAAAAAAAATCCACGGGAAAGGACGGAATCTCAAATGAAATAATCAAAGCCAGTTTGCCTAATATAATTATTCCTCTTAAGAATATATTTAACTGCGTACTAATATATGGCCAGTATCCCATGTGGCATTGCGTGCCCATTTACAAAAGCGGCGATCCTACAAATCCTAGCAATTATCGTGGAATTACTTTAAATTGCTGCCTGAGTAATGCTTTCTGTCAAATATTTAAACAATAGGATAACACATTACATAGAAAGCAGAGATTTATTTGTATAAAAGAACAGGCAGGATTTCGAAAATCCTACAGAACAACAGACCACATATTCATTTTTAAAAAATCATTGACAGTGAAATAAGAAAAAAAAGATGGCAGACTATACTGTTGTTTTGTAGACTTTAGAAAGGCATTTCACAGCATATGGCATGACGCTTTACTTTTGAAACTATACGATATGGGTATCAATGGCTATTGTTATCGGGTTATAAAAGATATGTACACAAACGCGATGGTTTGTGGAAAGTCAAATAATGGATTTACAAGATCAGTCCCAGTCAAACAAGGACTTCTTCAAGGCAGTTCGCTTAGTCCGACGCTGTTTAATATCTTTATAAATGATATTTCAAACAATATTGATAACAATGATTCTCCTTTTATAAACAAGCTGAAAGAAACACAAATATCGTATTTATTATATGCTGACGACATAGTTATGTTGTCAAACACAAATTGGGATTACAAACAAAACTTAATCAACTTCATAATTATTGCACAGAATGGTGCATGAAACTAAATAAAGATAAAACAAAAGTTGTCATATTCACTAAAACTGACTCAAATTTTCAACCGCATTTACATGTGGAGATGATCCTCTGGAGACAGTAAATGAATACAAGTATCTAGGAATAATTCTTCATAAAAGCAGAGAGTTAGATAAAGCACAAGATCATCTAGCAAAACAAGGTAACAAAGCTGTACATTCCTTACTACATAAAGTAAAGGGAGAACATGTCAATAGCAAAACTCTTTGATGCTTTGATTTCACCTGTTATGCTTATGGCGCAGAAGTTTGGTTTCCATTTACAGAAAAGATAGGACATGTTGAAAAGCAGTCTACAATGTTCGACATTTATCACAAATACCTATTATCCAATAATCCGAACGAGACGTACATGCGAAATTTTGCAGACATACATGTATATTAGGCGTACAGAGAAAAGCAATGAAATTGCCAGTACTAGTTGAACTTGGAAGATTTCCTTTGTGTCAAGAAATAATGAGTCAAGTAGTCATGTTTTGGATCCATATAATGGAATCATAGAAAGACTCATATCTAAGAGAAGCGTACGAAGATCTTGACCCATCATCTTCACGGAAACCTTTTGCAAAGATGATCTTAAGTAATATTGGAATGACACATGTATGGAATAACCAAAGTACACTTAACCCTCAAAGATTGCGATTGCGTTATGAAATATCTAAGTGTGATACATACACTTTTGGGGAAAAAGAAAAAGAAAGAGCACCAAGGTTAAAATTTTATAGTGACATCAGTAATAGATATAGGCTTGAACCATACCTCATCAAATGCACAAATAAACATTACAGGAAAGAAGTTTGTAAGTTAAGAATTAGCGCACATGACCTCGCAATAGAAAGAGGTAGATATTCCCATATTAAGCGTGAAGACAGGAAATGTACAACTTGCGATATAATAGAAGACGAAGTACATTTTTTAGGCTCTTGTAAATGTTACGATAAAATCAGGAATACATTTAAAAACGTATCATAAATAAAATGGATATATACGATGCTACCTCATTGAAGATAAGTACTTTGATGTCTAATGATGACCTTCAGGTTGTAATTGCGAAATATGTATATGACTGCTTGACATCATGACCTTTTTTATGTAAAAAGAACAAATTATCATTTCCTTGGACGATGAGTTGTTTAATCATCGCCATCTTGTGTCCATAAATCCTTTAATGGTGTTTAGTGACAATTAAAAAGTTTCAAGTTTCAAGCTTCATACATACATACATACATGCATGCATAAATACATACCTACATACATAGTTACATACCTACATACATAGGCACAGACAGACAGACAGACAGACAGACAGACAGACAGACAGACAGACAGACGTGTATACATACATACATACATACATACATACATACATACATACATACATACATACATACATACATATATACATACACACATACATACACATATGTTTCATTTTCTATTTTCCATTTTATTTATTGATTTATGTATTTACTTATTTATTTACTAGTTTAAATTTACCTATTTATTAATTATCAATATTCATTCTTTGTTTACTTATTTATGTATTCATTTATGTATTCATTTCTCTATTGATCTGTCTTTTTATTTATAATCTGGAGTATCCAGAGTATCATTTATATCTGGAGTATCATTTATAATCTGGAGTATACGTGTGCTTACATAACCAAAAGGATTTTGCAAAGAGTAAAATGTTGAGTTTGTCAAGCCATTTGAAGCCTGAGAGTGCGTCCTATTATATGACCTTTTTTCACATGTTGATACACAGTTATCTTCCAGTAAACATCTCGGCAAAATACTTTTTGAGGTACCAAGAGTTTGAATGAAATGTCCTCTCTCTCTCGCTGCATGTCAGTCCAGACCTGCTGGACAGGAACCGCTGCTTGTGCTACAGACTTGGGAGGACTGGATGCATAATTATCATCTGCCATAATTATCACCTGTCATAATTATCACCTGTCTTATTATTACACAACGCAAACACACAGATTTCTCTTCAAGGCACCACCAGACGGATTCACTGAAACATCTGAATAGAAAAAAAAAAAAAAAACCAAAAAACTTATGGACACTACATCCAACCTATTCTTCAAGTCCTGAGAACGATGTCTGATGTCACGTGACCAGCATTGCTTGGACATTAAGATGTCATTGTTTGTGTGTGAACATTGAGAGGTCATTATTTTTGTGTGTATATATTGAGAGGTCATTATTTGTGTGTGAACATTGAGAGGCCATTGTTTGCGTGTGAACATTGAGATGTCACTTTTTGTGTGTGAACATTGACAGGTCACTGTTTGTGTGTGAACATTGAGATATCAGTGCTTGTATGTGAACATTGAGATATCAGTGCTTGTGTGTGAACATTGAGATATCAGTGCTTGTGTGTGAACATTGAGATATCAGTCCTTGTGTGTAAACATTGAGAGGTCATTATTTTGTGTGTGAACATAGAAATGTCGTTGTTTGTGTGTGAACATTGAGATGTCGTCGTTTGTGTGTGAACTTTGTGATGTCGTTGTTTGTGTGTGAAAGTTGACGTTGTCACTGTTTGTGTGTGTATTTGTACTCGTTTGTTGTTGTCTTGTAGTTGTTATTTCATTTCCTTTCTGGATCCTTCTACAGTTCTCCGGAAAATTGGATTAGCAAGGCCACAGGATCTTGCTACGTGGCGCGGTACCGATGCAGATTTCATTTCTTCACTAGTGATTTCAGTAGATCTTCATTTGGTCTGATGTAATGCTTGATGATTTGATGCAATTGCTCATTAGTGACATTATCAATATGTATGTTTTGTGGGGTATGGCTTGGTGTCTTGCTTCCAAATCTGCTGTAAGGGTCAATGTCCTGCATGCATACAGGAAGACAAAAGATTTCCACAGCGTTAGGAGCCTTATCTGGATTTTCATGGAGATTTGTTTTGGTCCTTTCATGCAGGGTTTAGTGTGGACAGTTATGATGTTGTCTTTACTGCCTTTGAGAGGATTTCTGGTTTAGGAAAGTCGTTGGCGATAACACATCCCAGGTTGAACAGTTTCTATCCTCTCTCCTTGGACAGTTCCATTGAATAGATAGAGGTATGATGGGACCTAAAGCTTGGTGTCCGCGGCCAGTTTCATCAGAAAAGATAGAGGTATGATGAGACCTAAAGCTTGGTCTTCACGGCGCTGGTTCCCATGCCACAGTTTAATGTTATCCGGTCTTTGAAGAGGCAAAAAGAGCAAATTCAAGGCCTGCGTGACTCTTTGTGTCGCTGTTGTCATCAACGACACAGAGATGAACACCGTGGACAGTTCTGCTGTCTGGGCAGCACTGCGGCCAGCACGAAATCGGCGGACTCCCGAGTGACACCACTAAATACGAAGGCCGGCGCAGCTTTCAACAATCTCGGAAACTATGGGAAAACCACAGCATCAAATTCTCTACCACAATTCCGTGTATTGCGCAGTGGTCTCCCTGTACTCTTCCATACTGCTGTGAGGCTTGGACAATGTGTCGACAAAGCATGCAACAACTGGAATATTCTACGCGCATTTTCAGTGCAAGATCTGCAACATTAAGCCGTATACCAAAGCGCCCGGTCTTTATGTTTCGGAAGGTGTGGACTTTCCCTAATCGAGTGTTTCTTCATGAGGTTCAGTAGCCATGGCCGTACACATCTTCCTCATGGAAGACAGCAGTGTTTCCTCAGTGCTCCTATGACAGCAGTGTTCCCTCAGTGCTCCTATGACAGCAGTGTTCTCTAAGTGCTCCTATGCGGCTGGCTGCAGGATCAGAGTGACTAGGGTAGGGCTCTCATGAGCTACAAGGACACACCGAGGGCCAATTCAAAAGGAACAAGCTACACACAACCATCTTGGATCATACTGCTCTCCACAGATCTTGATGGAGACACCTGCCGAATCACGGCACAGAGACATTGGCACTTAGGAAAATGACTGCCAGTTTGGGGAAGACAAAAGCGACAGGAGGGATCAAGATCCCATCTTGCTGAACTCTCTCTCTCTCTCTCTCTCTCTCTCTCCTCTCTCTCTCCTCTCTCTCTCTCTCTCTCTCTCTCTCTCTCTGTGTGTGTGTGTCCCGAAGAATCTCCCGTTCACTGTCGTCTTCAAAGATAGGTTCCACTTCCGCATGGGGACACCATTTTGCATATGATTTACCTGGCAACTGACCTGATGAACTGACAGCGGAATTCTTATGTAGCAGCATCAGCAACAGCAGCAGAAGCAGCAGTGGCAGCAGCAGCAGCAGCAGCAGCAGCAGTAGTAGCAGCAGCAGCAGCAGTAGTAGTAACAGTAGTAGTAGTGGTAGCGGAGGCAATGATGATTATTTTTACCCTACATATTTTTTCTCCTTGCTCTCCTTGATGTGAATGATCATTTCTCTGTGTCTGCAGACAGAATGTAGACAAGTCTTTCCTCTGTGTTTTCCTGGAAAAATCAGAGACAGGCAAGCTGTATGACTTATGCACCACCAGGAAAGCTTTTCATAAACAGACAATCTGTGCGTTGTCTGACCCCCTAATGGCAAAATGGAGGGGAAGGCATTGTAGAAAATGCGTGGCCACTTGTGAAACTGACCAATGAATGCAAACCAATAGGGTTTTTTTACTTAAGAAACTGAGCCATTGTAAAGTATGCAGCGAAAGGTTGTGTCTTGTAATTTGATTGTAGACAATGTGAAACAATACGCCACTTTGCCTTTAAACAATTTCTGAATGTCCCATTGAAGAGACATTTTTATTCATATTCTATAACGTTTTTTTCTGTTTCATTCTTCTCCTACAGTCTTTTCTTTATCAAAGTGGTATGAAACACTCGATCAAACAGGCAGCCATGTTCTGCAAAATATCACATAAACATTTCCATGTACTATCAGACTATCGCTCGCGTCAATACGTCAATACACAACTAGACAGAGAAACAAAAGAGAGTTCCACTTTAATTCACGTCGAAACTTTATACTGTTTGCGTAAAGTGATTTTTACTATAGTTTCACAGAATGTTTTTTTATACGCACGTGTTTCAATACAAAATAATAACTAGTTCCTTTCATTTTTCTTTGTTGTTGTTGTTGTAATTTTACAAATTGGCCTCAAACAGTAGCATGGAATGTTTTGAACAAGCAAAACACCTGTCCTCACAGACCTACACGCAATTTTGGTTCCTCCTGGATTTGGCTTCCTCAAAGCCACAAATCCTTCACCGTCTTCTGATCTCATGTTAACTTACTTCATATCAAATATGCCTGTGCCTTCTCTGAGAAAGAAGTCAACCGTCTGTAACTGGTCTATCTGGGGGGAAAAGTTCCTGAACAGACAAAATAAAAAAAGAAAACCCAGACAAACATGGATCAATTGTCTTGTTTTTGAATCAATGTAGAACATTACTTTCTCTATAGAAATACTATTTTTTTTTGTTTGTTCGTTCTTCTCTCTTGTCATTTCTTTTCCCCGCACTTTACCTGGAGTCATGCTAACCCTGATAGGCAAGTCGTGGCCTTTTCTGTATCCCGTTGTCATTGAGAGAAATTGAGGTGTGTACCCTCTCAATGCCTCCCTGTACGACACCGCTGACCAGCTTGTCCCTCCAGACAACAGACCATCCTCCAGGTGATAAACCAATCACCTGGTGTTCTTTATTCACGGCATAAGCAGCACGATTTCCGTGACTGGTTGGACCAAGGCACAGAGAGGGTAAACAACACTTTCTACATTCTTCTCTTTTCAAAAGCTGGCATGAGTAGTTTGTTTCCGTCGACATGCTCGTTTGATATACTAACGCATATCAAATGATCGGGAGGCTGGACACAGTTTCTGACATAAACAAAACACGGTCTGTCATGCTATATAATTATAACACACAGCTCTTCCAAAGTGTAATCTCTCAGCAGTTTCTTGTACAGTGTCCCAAGTATTGCCTTGTAGAATGTAGTAGTAGTTGTAGTAGTAGTAGCAGCTGCAGAAGCAGGAGCAGGAGCAGTAGCAGTAGTAATAGTAGTGGTAGCAGTAGCAATAGCAGCAGTAGCAGTAGTATAGCAGTATCGCTGGTAGTAGCAGTAGCAGTAGTAGTAGTGGCAGCAGCAGCAGCAGCAGTAGTAGTAATAGTAGTAGTAGCAATTGTAGTAGTAGCAGTAGCAGTAGTAGTAGCAGCAGTACTAGTAATAGTAGTAGTAACAGTTATAGTAGCAACAGTAGCAGCAGTAGTAGCAGCAGCAGCAGTAGTAGTAGTAGTAGTAGTAGTAGTAGTAGTAGTGCTAGTAGTAGTAGTAGCAGCATCAGCAGTAGCAGTAGTAGTAGTAGTAGTAGTAGCAGCAGCAGCAGCAGCAGCTGTAGTAATAGTAGTAGTAGCGGTGGCAGCAGCAGCAACAGCAGCAGCAGCAGCAGCAGCAGCAGCAGCAGCAGTAGTAGTAGTAGTAGTAGTAGTAGTAGTGGTAGTAGTTATAGCAACAGCAGCAGTAGAAGTAATAGTAGCAGTACAACAACAGCATCAGCATCAGCAGCAGCAGCAGCAGCAGCAGCAGTAGTAGTAGTAGTAGCCGCAGTCGCAGTCGTTGTCGTTGTCGTCGAAGTGGCAGTAACTGTGCTAACAGCAGTTGCAGTCTTTAACCACTCATTGAACCAGAGAGGGATGTGTGCACTTTGTGATGCGGATTTAAAAACCAGTATTACCTAGCGAAAGAAATGGTACCAAATGCGATCACCAAACCATTACTTGGAACCAATATATCATCGATCCAAGTGTTGCGCACTCCACGTCACCTCATTGCAGGCCAAGAGACCGTTGTCCTGGCGCTCCAGCCTCACGACACCTGTTGGTTCCTCTTCCTTCCAAAGATGGTCCAGAACGTTTGGCGGTAGCGGGTTCCCATGGTGTAATAGACGAAGAGGCTGTAGGAAGGCTTCAACATCAGAAAGGCATCACCAATCCAGGCACAGCATAAGTACAAATTATGATCGCGCTTTCCGTAGTCCACTTCGGGGAAAAAAAGCCGAACAAAGTTGAAGAGAGTGTTAGGGGACATGCAGACGATGAACAAGATGGAGCTACCCACAAGCATCCGCGTCAGACCGACTTCACGGGAGGAGAAGGAGGCGGAGGCTTCTGTCCGCCATTCCTGGAGTTGACGAAGTTTCCTGATCGTTTGGATTGTTGCAGTTGTCGTCACTATCATCGCCCCTCCTAGAATGCCGACACCAAGCACAGTGCTCTCCATGATGTTAACAAAATCTGTGTTCGTTTTGAAAAACTCTGATTCGATAGGAGCCGTGACGCGGACACCAATCACAGGATCGTACAGACATCCGACATGAAATCGGATATATACGCAGAATGAAAGAACGTACATTAAAACAAACACCGCTAAGATGATCCCTGCCATTGTCCTGGTGCGGAGCAGGCTTTGGAATGTCAGTGGATTGAACACACACAGACACCTCTCTACGGCGATCATGGCGGACAAGATGGGAGAACATAATAGACACCAACGACAATCAAAATGTTACTGTTGATCACAAAAGTCAAATAGGGGCCTATCCCTTGCCTAGAGCGGAATAGATTATATATTTCTTCAGCTTGGAACATCGTTTGCAAAGTTACGTAAAGTTCATCAGTGAAAGCCAGGGAGAACAGACACAACATGACACGATCCTTCAGACCCTGTCTGTAAAACACACCGCCATGTTGATGACGTTAGCCGGTCCTCCAATCAGAAACAGCAACACCTGTAAGTACTGTCTGATTTTCTGAACTAAGAGTCTCTCCTCTGCACTGACCAGACCACCGGGGTAGGTCCAGGGAGAGAAGTCCAGCTGACTGAAGAGGACCACAGTGCAGCCCTCTGGAACTGACCAGTTTCATGGCACCAGACAGAGAATCATCTGACTGGTTAGATGGGGTGGACATGGTGGTGGTCAGTCCCATCAGCTGAAGGGAAGTGTTCAACATGATGCTGACAGGACTTGATGTCATTGTGAAATCTGTAAATTTAAGGCAGATTATAGGCTGACAGGACTTGATGTCATTGTGAAAACTGTAAATTTAAGGCAGGTTATAGGCTCACAGGACTTGATGTCATGGTGTGTTCCCCAAGGGTAACAGGGTTAATTGGTAAAAATCAATTTTTCTTAAAGTAATGCTAATCGCGTTGTTGTATGTTAAGCGTTAAATACACACACACACACACACACACACACACACACACACACACACACACACACACACACACACACACGTCCACACACACACACACACACACACACACACACACACCACACACACACACACACACACACACACACACACACACACACACACACACACACACACACACACACACACACACACACACACACACACACACACACACACCATCATCATCATCATCATCATAGAAAATGTAGGAATTATTAACCCTGCTCTCTCTCTCTCTCTCTCATCTCCTCTCTCTCTCTCTCTCTCTCCTCTCTCTCTCTCTCTCTCTCTCTCTCTCTCTCTCTCTATATATATATATATATATATATATATATATGTGTGTGTGTGTGTGTGTGTGTGTGTGTGTGTGTGTGTGTGTGTGTGTGTGTGTGAAGCTGAACAGTTAAGTAGTGGGGGAAAACAAGTGCAGGCTAACAATTTTTTTTTTCCGTCATTGTAGTGTGACTTGGCAAAGATTTGAACTAGTAAGAAAAGAAGTGTGGGATGGGGGTGGTGCGGGGGAGGGGGTTTCAAGGTGAAGAAACTGGGAATGTAAAGTTAAGAAAACATATTATAACTTCTCTAGCTGCATGAGGAAACCATCGCAATTTCTCCCAAAGACAGATCTATTGCTATTGCCTGCTTCTAGGCCTTTCGTCCGCTGGATCGTACTCATCAGGAAGACACGGCTGACTGTGTCTGTGCTCTTGGTGTCAAGTTCATAATTCTGTGGTGTTCTCAGCATTGCAACGTGTCATTGCAACACCTAGCTGCTCTGTAAGTTGTTGGAACGGTGCTGGTACTTATCCTTGGAATTTATTAGTTCATTGTAATTTAGTCCCTTGCAGATTCATTCCAAGAACTGGGCCCTCAGCACTTGTGTCTTAAGAGGTTATATTTTTTTATATTTTCTACTTTTCATAAGAAAAGGTAGCTTGCTTTGCTCTTTCATGATTTTTTTTTTGCTTCTTAGGTGGCACCTTTGGTTAGTTTTTTGAAAACTCAACAAACATACTATGGTATTGCACACCAGCCTTTTTCTGGGATAGCATTCTTCTTAAAATAAAAAAAAAGGAGGAGGAGTCAAACAGCACTTCCGCAGTCACTGAGGAGAAACAACCAGGTTTCGAAATACCGCTATCTGACCAGGAGTTACATGTTAGTGAGTTTTTTCTCCCTATTGGAGACTGTTCCTCCCCCCTTGGAGACTATAAGCTTGCTGAAGGCTCATTTTGAGAAGCATTTATTATTCCCCATTCACCCACTCAAGCACATTACTGTTAGTTAGGCGGGATTATCTGCCACTGCCGATATGAATGCTTATCTCCCCCTATTTCATCAATCTAAGACATAAGAGCAAGCTTTGTTTATAATTCAATATTTCTTGCAGTCATTGCAACACCTAGCTGCTCTGTAAGTTGTTGGAACGGTGCTGGTACTTATCCTTGGAATTTATTAGTTCATTGTAATCTAGTCCCTTGCAGATTCATTCCAAGAACTGGCCCTCAGCACTTGTGTCTTAAGAGGTTATATTTTTTATGTTTTCTACTTTTCACAAGAAAAAGGTAGTTTGCTTTGCTCTTTCATGATTTTCTTTTGCTTCTTAGGTGGCACCTTTGGTTAGTTTTTTGAAAACTCAACAAACATACTATGGTATTGCACACCAGCCTTTTTCTGGGATAGCATTCTTCTTAAAACCCCCCCCCCTTGGAGACTATAAGTTTGCTGAAGGCTCATTTTGAGAAGCATTTATTATTCCCCATTCACTCACTCAAGCACATACTGGTTTTTTTTTTTTTTTTTTTTGAGGCATCAGTTGTCGGATCAATGGAGCACCTAAGGCGGCGACTTTTTTTTTTTTTCCCTCCTAAGGCCAAAATCCACCCGTTCATTTTTTGGTGCATCACACTGTCCTCTTCATCTGCCAAAAAAAAAAAAAAAAAAAGGAAAAAAAAAATCAATTTCCACGACTAGATGTTTTTTTTTTTTTTTTTTTTTTTTTTTCCAACCAGTCTCTTACACACCATGCATAGTCTGTATGTTATCTCTCAAAATGGACAAACTTTTGGTGATTTTAGTGTTTGGGCATTTGATACAGTGCGTGTGGGTTTGTTAATGTTCTAATGTGTGGTGTACTGGCACACTCACTCTGATGATGTCTGCTTATAAAAAAAAAACAAACACAAGACTACAACAACAACAACAAAGACAAAACAAAATAAAACAAAACACACAAAAAGGACCGACAGAGAAAAAGAAGGAAAGAAAGGAAGGAAGAAAGGAAGAAGATGAAGAAAGCGAGAAGGCAAAAACAGAAAATAATTCGTTGCTGTGTACAAACAAACGAAATATCAAGATAAATGTACAGCTGTAAACAAATGTGAAACACGATAATCTTCCGGCCTAATTGTGACCAGGTTGAACAGACTCAATGAAACAAAGATTTCCTTTCGCCTCCTCCGTTCTCTCCCGTGCGTCCAAACGTTCCCCTAAAGCCCTCCTTGGAACGAAAAAACGAAAATATCCAAGAATGACCGAAGGAACGAGCGAACATGGGACGAAAGGATTAATAAATTTTGTGTACTACAATTTATAAGTAGTCTCGCACCTGCCACTTCCTCAGAAACGCCATCCTCACGATGAAAAAGAAATGATGAAATTGGGGGGGGGGCGGGGGGGGGGGGGGGGGGGGGGAGAGGAGGGAGCTGCAAGGAGGACGTGAGGAAGGACCATCAGGGAGACAAGTATCCGTGAGTGCGCGCGCGCGCGCGCGCGCGCGTGTGTGTGTGTGTGTGTGTGTGTGTGTGTGTGTGTGTGTGTGTACGTGTGCTTGTGTGCGTGTATGCGTGTGCGCGCGCGCGCGCACCAATCTGCGGGCCTGCAAAATCATTAGTCAATAGTCAAGCACATACTGTTAGTTAGGCGGAATTATCTGCCACTGCAGATATGAATGCTTATCTCCCCCTATTTCCTCAATCTAAGACATAAGAGCAAGCTTTGTTTATAATTCAATATATATATATATATATATATATATATATATATATATATATATATATACATACATACATACATACATACATATATTATTTAGTGAGCTTGCATTGAGATAGATCCATAGAGTTTCATAAATGACATAGTCCCTCATCTCCTCTCTCTCTCTCTCTCTCTCCTCTCTCTCTCTCTCTCCCATATTGTTTAGGGAGAACAAGGAAGAATACGAAGCATCACCAACCAAACAAGCCATCCTCTTCCTCTCCCTTTGCCCCCCCCTCCCCCCCATACACTCTCTCTCCTTGTCTCTCATAGACACACGCACACACGCATGCACGCACCTACCCCACCATCCACCTGCGTGACGCTCAGCCGCCACACAGAGGAAACTGACATCTACATCACAGACACGTGCGTGCTACCCACTAAACAGGCCCCTGAGGATTTTGACAAAACGGCGGAGGAACCTTCTTAACCCCCCCTCGTGCCCCCTCGCCCCCCTCGTGCCCCCCTGCCCCCCCCTCCCGCCCTTGCCTCCCCTCTTTCATTAGTGAACTGGGCTCTGTACGTATCACTCCACCACCCTTCCTGGGATATAACCCCTCCCCCCCTCCCTCCACCACCCCCCCCCCCCCACACACACACACACCAGGCTTCAGCATCAGGTCACCATGGAAACTGTGTCAGGTGTACCAGGTCAACAGGTCAGCCACATTGATGACGTCACCCACGTGGGCACAGACCCCTTCACCTCTCTCTCCAGCCTGGAAACGTTCCAAAGATTTTACAGACTGACAGAGCGGGGTATGTCTGTCTCTGATGTCATGCCGAGCGAGCACAAACACAGTCAGCCCCCCGTGCCTTCCTGATGAGTCTGATCCAGCGGACGAAAGGCCTCGGAGCAGGCGATATCCATGTTTCTTGTCTTCAAGATGGATTACAATGGTTCCCATATATTGCTAGTGAAAGGGTTCTATATTTCTGTTTTCCTGATTGTTCATTCTCATTTCCTTTCTTTTCCAGTCTCCCATTTCCTCCCGCTTCCCCCCCCCCCCCCCAACACACACACACACACACACACACACACACACACACACACACACACACACACACACACAGATCTGCTGATTCAGATCTCTGCAAATGAACATCCGAATTTCTTGAGGAAAAAAAAATGCGTGTAAGGACCAGTCGGGGAGAGCTAGAAGTCTTCCTATCGTATTTCTACGGTGTGTAT
>JADBJO010005438.1:157394-162155 GCA_016801955.1 Conus betulinus
GGCATCGTTCCTTATGACCCTTGTCCTGTGAGTGCTCTGTTAGCGGCATCGTTCCTTCTAAACCCTTCTCCTATGAGTGCACTGCTACCGGCAACGTTCCTTCTAACCCTTCTCCCGTAAGTGATCTGTTAGCGGTATGGTTCATTTTAACCCTTCTCCTGTGAGTGCTCTGTTAGCGGTATGGTTCTTTCTCACCCTTCTCCTGTGAGTGCACTGGTACCGCCAACGTTCCTTCTAACCCTTCTCCCGTGAGTGATCTGTTAGCGGTATGGTTCCTTCTAATCCTTCTCCTGTGAGTGCTCTGTTGGCAGTATGGTTCCTTCGAATCCTTCTCCTGTGAGTGCTCTGTTAGCGGCATCGTTCCTTCTAACCCTTCTCCTGTGCTCTGTTAGCGGCATCGTTCCTTCTAACCCATCTCCTGTGAGTGCTCTGTTAGCGGCATCGTTCCTTCTAACCCTTCTCCTGTGAGTGATCTGTTAGCGGTATGGTTCATTCTAACCCTTCTCCTGTGAGTGCTCTGTTAGCGGTATGGTTCCTTCTAATCCTTCTCCTGTGAGTGCTCTGTTAGCAGTATGTTTCCTTCTAATCCTTGTCCTGTGAGTGCTCTGATAGCGGCATCGTTCCTTCTAACCCTTCTTTTGTGAGTGCTCTGTTAGCGGTATGGTTCCTTCTAACCCTTCTCCTGTGAGTGCTCTGTTAGCGGTATGGTTTTCCCAACCCAACTCCTGTGAGTGCTCTACTAGCGGCATCATTTCTTCTAACCCTTCTCCTGTGAGTGCTCTGTTAGCGGTATGGTTCCTTCTAACCCTTCTCCTGTGAGTGCTCTGTTAGCGGTATCGTTCCTTCTAACCCTTCTCTTGTAAGTGCTCTGTTAGCGGCATCGTCCCTTCTAATCCTTCTCCTGTGAGTGCTCTGTTAGCGGTATGGTTCCTTCTAACCCTTCTCCTGTGAGTGCTCTGTTAGCGGCATCGTTCCTTCTAACCCTTCTCCTGTGAGTGCTCTGTTAACGGCATCGTTCCTTCTAACCCATCTCCTGTGAGTGTTCTGTTAGCGGTATGCTTCCTTCTAACCCTTCTCCTGTGAGTGCTCTGTTAGTGGTATGGTTCCTTCTAAGCCTTCTCCTGTGAATAATCTGTTAACAGTATGGTTCCTTCTAACCCATCTCCTGTGAGTGATCTGTAAACGGTATGGTTCCTTCTAACCCTTCTCCTGTGAGTGCTCTGTTAGTGGTATGGGTTCCTTCTAACCCTTGTCTGTGAATGCTCTGTTAGCAGCGTCGTTCCTTCTCACCCTTCTCCTATGAGTGCGCTGTTACTGGCAACGTTCCTTCTAACCCTTCTCCCGTGAGTGATCTGTTAGCGGTATGGTTCCTTCTAACCCTTCTCCTGTGAGTGCTCTGTTAGCGGCACCGTTCCTTCTCACACCTTCTCCTGTGAGTGATCTGTTAGCGGCACCGTTCCTTCTAACTCTTCTCCTGTGGAGTCGGTGAGTAACACTCGTGGCGTGCGGTCACGGATTTGTTCGCTCTTCGCCGTGCCGATTCGAGCTAAGCCTACGCGAATTTTCAACTTAGTGCTTTTCTTGTTCGCTTTTCAGTCTCAGTGTTTTTCCTTCCTTTTTTCCGCTCTCTCTTTGTGACCGTTTAACACGGTTAAGAGCGAAATGTCTTCCGTCCAGCCCGTTTTTTTCTAAAAAATCGGGACATCCCGGACTCGGCGGAAAACCGCGTAACAGGACTGGAGCTGTGTCTGGCTGCGGAGCGTACGGCAGGCAGTGGCAGCATCGTTGGTGCCCAGGACATCAGAGGCCTTTGGAGGATTACCCAGCTACTACAGACAGCAAGGAACGATCTTCTGGTCAAAGGTATGACTGTCCGGAATACTCTGATCCAATTAGCCAACACCAATCCGTTTATTCTGAGAGAGGATTCCGGGGGGAAGAAAAAACCTGCTACGAAGGTGTGGGTTGCAGACATCCCTATGTCGGTAGCCAACAGTGAAATAGAACACTCCTTAACTAAAATTGGATGTGAACTCCGATCTGATATAAAAATGGAACGGTACAGGGATGCAGACAATAAACTTACTCGTTTCGAAACGGGGAGAAGATCGTCTTCATAACCCTCCCCGCTAACCCTCTCGAAAAAAACATTAAAAGTAGGTCCATTCACTGCCAAAATTTTCCACAAAGAACAGAAAAATGTTATGAAATCTGTTGTTTGCTCAAACTGTCTACAGCCTAACCACCATGTGTCTGTGTGTGTGAATGAGGTTGTGTGTCGTGAGTGCAAGGAACCAGGGCATAAGAGAGGAGATGTCCGCTGTAAAGGCCGGCCAAACAGTCAGGTCATGGACAAGGAGAGTTTACCTCCCTCTGGTTCTGAAGAGGAAAGATCAGATGTTTCCGATTACGAAAAATAACCTGTTTGAATGTCAGTGTCATTCTTGATTATGTGTCGGCATTTAGGCTTACTGTGTATTTTGGTCTTTTGTCTGTCTGTCCATTTGTCTGCATGCCTGTTTGCTTCCTTTCTGTCTACCCCCACCCCCCTCCACGCCCCAACAATTCTCCATCCCCCCACCCTTCTCCTCTCATCCATGTCGAGTATTACTTTCTCTCTCTCTCTCTCTCTCTCTCTCTCTCTCTCTCTCTCTCTCTCTCTCTCTCTCTCTTGCCCGCTTTTCTTATTCTACAAATGTCTCCTTTTCCTCCTCTACGTCTGTTCTTCTGCGCTCCCTCGTATTATCCCCCCCCCCCCCCTCACTATATTTTCTGTGTTTGTTTATTTGTTTGTTTTTCAGATAGAAATGACTTTGTTGACTTTTGTGGGAGCTCAGTACTTCGTCTTAGTCAGACATTTATCTTTCTTAGTAGATAATGGAAAAGTTTAGAATTTGTTCTTTGAACTGCAGGGGACTAAAAAATAAAATGAAGCGTAATAGTTTGTTCAAATACTTTAAAAATCAAAAGTTTGATGTCATATGTTTGCAAGAAACTCATTTTGTAGAAAAGGAAAAATCGCAATGGGAAAAAGAATGGGGTGGAAGGATTTTGCAAAAGAGGGTACGTCCCGAAGAAAGGGCGAAGTTATACTGGTTTCCAAATATGTTAATGATGACATTGAACTTGTTTTAACAGAGGATCGCACTGTTGCAGTTAATATTAAATTTGAGCAAATCCCGATCACCATTGTAAATGTGTATGCGCCCTAACGATTCTATGGACAAAAGGCGTTTCTTCCACAACCTGTATGTGAAACTGCAAGATTTGGAAGCTGAAAATATCATTTTATGTGGTGATTTCAACTGTGTCTTAAACAACAAGCATGATGTTATATCCGGAAATCCTTTTAATGAGGCCGAAGTTGAAGCTTTTAAGACCTGTGTACGTGAGCTCTCATTGACAGATGTATGGAGGATCTTCCATGAGAGAATGATCAAGAATATACCTGGAACCGCTTTCATCCTTTCATTGCTCGTCGTTTAGATTACTGCTTTGCTTCAGAAGATATTATTTCCTTTATTGCGTCTTGCGAACATATACAGTCTCTAATTCGGATCATAAAGCTGTAGTCACAGAATTAGAAAACAGCAAGTTCATAAGAGGTCCAGGGTACTGGAGATTTAATAATAGCTACCTCAGACATGAAAGTTTTGTAAAAAATGTGAATGCAAATAATAGATCATTGTGTAAATAATAAGGAACTTATAAATTCTGTTGATAAATGGGAACTTACGAAATCCGAAATACGTAATTATTGTGTTGATTTTGGCAAACGATTAGCTTGTTGTCGAAGAAACGAACAGTTAGAACTGCGAAAACAACTTCATGACATCGAATTTCGCATAACAAAAACCCTGGAAATGCACGCTTACAGAATGATTTATTAAGTACTAAACATAATTAGAACTACTAGATATGCAAAAAAACGAGAGGAGCCCAAATAGATCAAGAGTGAAATGGATTGAAGAAGGAGAAAAAAAAACACCAAATATTTTTGTAACCTTGAAAAAGTAAGGAAAAGAAAAAATGTAATTACTCGTCTTGTGTCAGATTCTGGGTTTACTACCACTGACCAGACCAAAATAATGGAAGAAGAGGTTACCTTCTATAGAAATCTTTACAATCAAAAGACTGACGTTGCAAATGTGACTGAAGCTACGCACGACTTTATTGCTGGAGAAGATATTCCTCGCCTTAGTGACACTGACTGCAACTCATGTGAAGGTCTTGTCACTGTCAATGAAACATTGTGCGCTTTACAAAGCATGAAAAAACGGATCAGCGCCAGGTATGGACGGCATTACTGTTGAATTCATGAAATTTTTCTGGCCTAAATTAAAAGATATTGTAACCGCCTCTTTCAATGAATCCTTTCAGAAAGATGAGCTGTCTTATACTCAATACCAAGGTGTGATAACACTAATTCATAAGGGCAAAGATCTGGATAAAGAACATCTAACAAACTGGAGACCTATTACCTTAACAAACACCGACTATAAAATGGTTACATTAAAGGTCGAAATATATCTACAGTCATTCGTACAATTGACGATGCAATCAATTACGTTAACAAAACAGGTAAATCAGGTTTTATATTAGCGCTTGATTATTCAAAAGCATTCGATTCCATAACAAAAACGTACTTATTGAAAGCATTCGATGTTTTTTGGATTTGGTGCTGGGATATCGGAGAGTTTTGATGTTAATTGTGGTATTAGACAAGGATGTCCGTTTTCCCCTTTAGCCTTCGTTTTGGCG
>JADBJO010005439.1:25000-52500 GCA_016801955.1 Conus betulinus
GGGGGGGGGGGGGGGGGGGGGGGGGGGGGGGGGGGGGGGGGGGGGGGGGGGGGGGGGGGGGGGGGGGGGGGGGGGGGGGGGGGGGGGGGGGAGGGGTTGGGGTGGGGGAGAGGGGGGGGGGGGGTGGGGGGGGGGGGGGGGGGGGGGGGGGGGGGGGGGTGGGGGGGGGAGGGGGGGGGGGGGGGGGGGGGGGGGGGGGGGGGGGTGGGGGGGGGGGGGGGGGGGGGGGGGGGGGGGGGGGGGGAGGGGGGGGGGGGGGGGGGGGGGGGGGGGGAGAAGTATGAGGGGGAGGGGAGTCGGGTCTGCTTGGACACTGAGAGGGTGGAGGACGGGGAAGGGAGACTGACCAATCAAATGACAACATGTGTTGGGGCTAAGCGATGTTTTTGAGGATACGCTTTGCGGTTGGAGAAGGGGGGGGGGGGAGAGGGGGGGGGGGGGGGGGGGGAAGGTGGATCTGCGCTTCATGTGTGGTAAAAACGCAATAGAATATGTCTGTCTGAGTGGTTTTATGATGGAATGACTTTCTCCTTCGTGAAGTCATAAGCAATATTGGACAGGAACAGACATATACATGTACTATTAGAATGCGTCGGCTGGGCTTTCTCTTCAGACTCTCTCCTCTCCGTCTCTCTCCTCTCTCTCTCTCTCTCTCTCTCCTCCTCCTGCCCTCTCGTTCTCTCTCCCCCTCCCTCTGTCTGTCTGTCTGTCCTCGTTCTCTCTCTCTCTGGTCTCGTCCTTGTCTGTTCTGTCTGTCCTAGCCTCTCTCTCTCTCCTTGTCTGTCTGTCTGTCTCTCTCTGCCTCTCTGCTCTCTCTCTTCTCTTCTCTCTCCTGGGCCTTTTGTGTGTTTCGCTCTCTCTCTCTGCTCCTTTGTCTTTGTGTCGCTGTCTTTGCTGTCTGTCTTGGGCGCTCGCTCTGTCTGTCTTCTCTCTCTCCCTCGGTCATCTCGTCTGCGGGCCTCGCTCTCTCTCTCTCCTATCGCCCTCTCCTCCTCAGCTCCTCTCTCTCTCATCCCCCTTGTCTGAATGTCTCTGTCTGTCTGTTCTATCCGTCCCGTCCTGACTCTCTCCTCTCTCTCTCTCTCTCCTTCCTCTCTCGAATCCTCTGTCCTTCTCCTCTCTCTCCCTCTCTCTCTCGCTTGTCTGACTGCCTGTGTCTCTCTTTGTGTCTATGTCTCTCTGTCTGTCTATCTGTCTGTCCGGTCTGTCAAACTCTCTCTCTAAAAAAAAGAAAATAATTAAAAAAGGTACGAGAGAAATATCTCCCTTCTGCTTCATTGCATACAAAGACGTACATTGAGCTGTTTGTTTGAAGTTGAACGGTTTCATGAAATCGTAAACGGAAAAATGAAATGCAGGTATTATGATCAAATCCTGGAGAAGAACGGCGAACAGACAAAAACTCTCCGGGAGACTACTGCACTCTCGGTCTCGACTCTCTCTCTCTCTCCCCTCGTCTCTCTCTCTCCTCCCCGCGGGTCCCCTCTCCGTCTCTTATCCTATCCCTCCACAACTCTCTCTCCGCCCCTCTCGCTCCCTCCAATCTCTCTCTCTCTCTCTCTCTCTTATCTGCGCGGTCTGAACTCACCACCCGCCGAGTCCAGCGAAATGCAAATTCGTTAAAACATTTCCAAGACGTTTTGCATAAACATATATTTTCTGAATGATTTGATTATCGATCAAAATGGTTAACCTCATTTTTCAAATTCTCCTGTAAACCTTACTTTAAATGCATACCTACTCCATTAAAGCGCTCACCTCCACTTCCACTCTCCCTCCCATCCCCCTTCCCCCTTACCTACTATCCTCTCTCTCCCTCTCTTTTTTTTTTTTCCTTTTTTTGACTCGCCACCATATCAGTGTTACATTTATGAATAGTCTACTTGTCGCCTAGAATTACATAACAGAGTTGTTATTTTGAATTGTCAATATCAATATGTATCGAAACACTATGCATAACAAGACAGATTGTAAGACTAGGACTCGGCCTAAAATCTTCGTCCTTGAATATTAACAAGAAACCAATATCAATCAATCAATCAATATATCAGTCAATTTCCACCCTACTTTTCTTCCCCTCTTTTTGCTGTTCAACCCCCCTCCACCCCCTCACCCCCCCCCCCCCCCCCCCCCCCCCCCCCCCCCCCCCCCCCCCCCCCCCCCCCCCCCCCGCCGCCTCCCTTTTCTTGTCACTGCAATGAATTAGAAAAGCAGTCCACAGTAGGGGGTAGACAAGCACAGGCTGCTGCACACCAAAATTAATGCAGTAAGGCCCTACTTAAGGAGTCGAGTATTTATAGACTGGCGCAATTAGATTGTTCTGATGATTTTTGTTGTGTCTGAGAGCTGATTGTCCTCATTTCTTTCATATATCGCCATCAAGGTACAAGCAGATGATTCCAAGCAGACAGATTAAAATCAAAGGAATGGGACTATTTTGGGGGCTACTACCTGGCGCAAAGATAGGGTCGTGGGTGAGCGCAAAGGCCTGACATGTGACGTCAACCAAAGGAGAGAGGTCATGTATTTGAAGACTGTTTGTGATGTCATCGGTGGAAATCTCCCATTAACCAAGGGAAATAATTGGTGGGGAGTTGTTCTCTTGACCAATTATCATCTTAACATTAAACGCTGGCTCAGACTAATACTAGGCCTCAAAATGCTTGTGTTGATAACAATTATAGTGGTGTGGTGCCAAATCCTAAACGTGGTGTGTAACCACAGCCCCAGGCTCCGTGACCCAGTGTTCTCGTGGACCTTGAAGAAAACAAGGGACGCGATTCCGATTGTCTGGGCACCCCCCCCCCCCCCCCCCCCCCCCCCCCCCCCCCCTTTGTACCCGACCTCTGGAATGTTTCCCCTTGAATAATCAGCGGCTGGTTAGACATGTTGCCTGTAACATTTGACATTCACTACACACACATACAATGAGGATAATGGCACAACCAATGTCAGGTAAGGCACTCAAGGTCTGACCAGCGCGTGGGACTAATGCGTAGGTCCAGACACCTGCTAAGTCGTAGCCACGAGACCCTCTTCTCCAATTCTCTCATCTTTGCCTTTAATTCATTTTGTCCATCAGCTTTAAATCATGCGTAGTGTGGCCTCAAAAACTTAGCGGAAGCGTGTAATTATGGACTAGTCCGCACGAAGTGACGCCTCCTTGATGAAACTGAAGCCTGAAACACAGATCGCCAGGACAGAGGGAGGAAAGAGAATGAGGGGAGAGGGAAGGGGGGGGGAGGGGGGAGATGCAAGGAGATGGAAACGAAGGGGGGGAGGGGGGTAAGGAAAAAAGGGGGCTAGGGTTTATGGGAAGCAGAGAAGAGTCGAGAATGATTAATGGAGAATGAATTGTGAGTCAGCAGGTTGTGGTCCTTGATTTGCTTTTCTTTTCATCTTTTTTTTTTTTTCCAGTATTTTTCCCCTCACTCTTTTTTAGGAGAGGTCAGATGGGAGAATGAATGGGTCATACAAAAAAAAGTATAAAAACACATGCTTAGCACATCTGAAGTCACGTGATTTGTGACGGATTGACGGACTACAGAGTGCCCATGCTGAGATTTCCATGGGATGTTAATGTCAGAAACGGTGAAAACACTTCATACCAGTGTCAGTGTCATTCATCAAACTCTCTTCTCTGTCTGCCTGCCTGTCCAAACACCCCCTCTCTCTTTCTCCTATAACTCTTGCTTTTTTCTCTCTCTCTTTGTTTCTGTCTGTCTCTCTCTCTCTCTCTCTCTCTCTCTCTCTCCTTTTTCTCTCTCTCTCTCCTCTCTCTCTCTCTCTCTCCCTCTCTCTGTCCTTGTATCCTTGTTTTTTCACCCTTCACCTCTCTTTGTTACTTCATCCCTAAATTCTTTCTTCTCTCCATCCACTTATTCCTACACTGATCTGTTCTGACTACTCTGCACGACAGGAACAACAATGCAAAGACAACAACAACAGTAACGACAACAACAATAATAACGGCAGCGGCAACAACAACAACAACAATAACAACAAACAACAACAGCAACATCAACAACGACAGCAATAACAACAATAACAGCAGCAACAACAACAGCAACGACAACAACAATAACAATAGCAACAAACAACAATAGCAGCAACAACCGCAATAACAACATTGAAAACAATAGTAACAACAACGACAACAGCAACAACAATAGCATCAACAATGACAACAACAATAACAACAATAGCGACAACAACGACGACGACAAGAACAATAGCAACAACAACAGCAAGACCACGAACGACAACATTGTGATCATTGACGGCCATGTTGACTGGGTACAGCCAGTTAGGTCTTTATGAATGAGAGAGAGAGAGAGAGAGAGAGAGAGAGAGAGAGAGAGAGAGAGAGAGAGAGAGGAGAACAATCCCAGTGTCATTTGATCCTGTTTCCAGGGTTCACGGCCCTGACGTGTCACGTGGTACCGTTTGCTATAATGATGAATCGTTCACGGACTCCATGCCAGAAGATCAGTGCCACCCTTGGAAAGGAAGGGGAGATAAGAACAGAGGGTGATGGGGGGACACGTCGGAAGATGAAAGAGAGTGACCTCCCTTGGAGAGGGGCGAAGTGCATAGAGTGCAGCACGCCTGGTTTTGACGTCACCGCGTTGAGGGGAGGGGAGGGGAGAGTGGAGAGTGGAGAGTTCTGGGCGTGTCCGTGGTGAGGGTGTCATGTCTGTCTTCTTTGATGTCTGGGGATGGAGCAGTTCTGAACACAGGCCTGAGGGCGATTTGGGGCGCGCGCGGGGACACACATACACATACACGCACGCACGCGCGCGCGCGCGCGCGCACGCACTCACACACACGCGCGCGCGCGCGCGCGCGCGCGCGCACGCATTCAAAGAGACAGAGAGAGCTAAACAATACCGGAATACTGAGAAGGTGAAGGTGTTAGGGAAAGGGGGGACAATAAGGAACAACAGCAACATACAGATTAGTCTGGATTGAACGTTTTCTTTTCACCAACATCCGAGGCCAGCAGCCTTAGAACTATATATAAAAGAAAAAAAAAACGACATACTGTCGTCAGTCTGCTGCACACTGTGATGTAGCCGCCATTAAATGTAGCCGCCATTACTTTCTATCTTTGTGTGTGATCCCCTGTCCCCTCCCCCACACCCCCTCCCTACAAGTCCTTTAAAAAAAAAAATTAAAATTAACAATACCACCCACCGATTCAAAATTCTTCTGTACTGATCTTCCTCACATTTCATCACGTTGTTCATCACCCAGCATTCTCTTTACATCTCCCCCCCCCCCCCCCCCCCCCCCCCCCCCAACCCCTCTTCCTCTTCCATTTCCTTTCCTCTATTCGTGACAGTGGTCTGTATATAGCCAGGCTAGCTAACCTAACCAACCAATGATTATTCAGTGGGTATCACGTGATTGGTCGCCAGCAGAGAAGCCACGGGGGCCAGAATAGCTCGAATGGTAGAACGCCGGGCTCGTAATCTTGGTGATCCTGGGGTCGCGGTTCGAATCTCCGTCGGCCCGTTTCGGTACAGGGGGATTTTTCCCTCGGGGTTAATATTGGTTCTGACTCCATTTCCCATACAGTCCTTCGAATGAGACTATATAAACCGAGGTTCCGTGTGCGAACGCCGCATATCTTGTACACAGGTAAAAGCCCATCAGCAACTTTCAGAAGAGGCCAGTTTGGCCGTTGGTATGGATGACACATTATACACTCCGCATGAAAAATCGAAAGAAAGAAAAAGAGAGTTGTAAAACTGTATGAATAATAAAAGAATGACACGGGAAACGACTGAATGAAGCGCCAGCAGGCAGCTCTTCAGTCGACTCTACCCAGGTAGGCAACCCGTTGTGTAAACGAGATTGCGGATTGTTAAAACGCTTAGAGCTTAGTGTGTGTGTCATTTATTTAACGTCTTTCCACTAATCGTGATATTAGACGGGAAAAAAAAAGTGGATGAGTAAGAGAGTAAGACTTGTGTATGTCTAAACTGTATGGAGTTCTAATATTCATGTACGTGTGTATATATATATGGATGCTTAGGCGTGAAAATGTATGTGTATTTGAATGTAGGAAGAAAAATATAGCTACACGATTATAATAGCAAAGAAAAAAAAAAAAAAAGAGAGAAAAAAACAGAAAAAGAAAAAAAAAAAATCAACATTATAATCGCCATCCCCCCCCCCCCCCCCCCCCCCCCCCTCCTCTTCTACCCCTCCATCACTTCCGCATTAAAAAAAAAAATGATTATAGTGACCAATTGGACTGTTCTCTAGACTTACAAAAAAGTCATAAGTCAAAGCTGGTGAGTCGAATATACTGAGCGAGTTATTCTGCGATAAAACTGGAATGAATATCTTCAAGCTTTGACATGAAAGAATGTGATTAGGAGATATATTTGCATCCACAAATGCAAACTATATCTTTGACATACTTTGTTTTGAAAGCATCAAGTTTCCATCTATACATTAAGGAAAGTAATTTTTTAGTCGTTATAAAGTTATCTTTTATATTTTGAATATTGAAATGGTCTTGGTCGTTTTGATGTTTCACTTCATTTTGGAAAACATTCCAAATGTGCGACCTTAGTAGGCCATACTGCTCGTGCAAGGAAAGAGGAAAATGAAGGTATTCAGACTGAGAACCACACTTAGCGCCATGTTTAGCTGCCCTGTCTACCTTTTCATTATAGTATAAAGAACAGTGAGATGGTATCCAACAAAACGTTATCTGGGTACCCCTTACAATTAGCATATGTATTAAAGCAACTAATTTCCATAATCATTTCTGGCCGGGTGTGCAGTTGTAAGGCTTGTAATGCCTGCAAAACTGATTTAGAATCTACACAAAAAAGAATCTGAAATATAGTTTGAGGGAAGTTGATCAAATAATTTAAGGCCATAAGTATTGCTGTTAGTTCTGCTGTAAATATGGACTTGTGTAATCCAATATAGAACGATTTCTCAATTTTCAAGTCAGGGATAAAAAAGCACACCCTGTTTTACTGCTTATACAAGAACCGTCTGTGTATACCTTTAAATGACTCGCGTAGTTCTCTTCAATATGGCATTTAGTATAGCTGGCTAGCATATTCATGTTTTCGTCTTTTCTTATATCTGTGTGGTCAAGGTCAAAATAAGCTTTTTGAAGTTCCCATGTTGGTATTGGGAAAAAAGGATGGTCTGACAGATACTGAATCTTTATCTGAAGAAATGCCAGAGTCGGTTATAGTTTTGGTTGTGAATGTTGCTAGTGTAACTTGAGAGGATTGATTTAGCACTTTTAGGAAAGTCAATATCTGACCTAACCTTTATGTCAGAGTTGATGTATGTTTTGACAGCTGAATTTTTAATTACATATTTACAACACGCTAATCGTCTATACTCTTCTAATGGAAGCATTTGAGTCTCAAAATATGTTAGTGATGATGATGCATGAGTTGGTAGACCTAGTGCTACTTTTAATGCCTTACATTCAATGCTTTGAAGCTTTTTTAATAAACACTTTGGAGCGCTGAAAAAAACTTCTTGTGCATATGTTAACTTTGATCGCATTAAAGATTTACACAGTGTTACTAATGTAAATGAGTTTTGTCCCCATTTTTGATTATAAACTATTTTTATTAAATTAACGTTTTCCTTGCTTTAGTTAGCAAATTATCAATGTGTATATTCCATGTTAACTTTGAAGTAAAAAGAACTCCCAAAAATTTTACCTGTGTTACATATTTAATACTTGTATTTCCCAAAGTAAAGACAGGCATTCTATCTGGATTAAGCCATTGTTAAAGAGAGATGTTTGTTTTTTCATAAGATACTTAGCCCATTTAGCTTCATATATTCACCCATCTTGTCAAGCTCACGTTGATAAATCTTTTTTATATAATTTATACTACGCTGGGGCGTTTTCTTTTTCAGAGTTACTACTTCCATCCACATGCATATAGCTTGGTCTCTGGTCGGGAATAGGCGATATATAAGTACTCTTAACAATAATGAGGACCACAGACAACTGGAATGACCTTTGTTTTCTCTTCTGTCCCTGAGAACAGAGAGGGTCCCAGTCCCACAGCTGTGTGCTGGCTTCGCGTTGCTGTTGCTGCTAGATTGTTGATGCGCTGGTCTCCTAATGGCTCTGTACCGTGGTTGGGAAAGTGTGTGTGTGTGTGTGTGTGTGTGTGTGTGTGTGTATCCGCCCGTGCGTGACGTATGTGTGCGCGCGCGAGCTTGCGTGCATTTGTGTGCGCGTGCGCCCACGCGCGCAATGCCGTTTTGACTCTGTGATCCAGACATTTCAATTCTTCACTCCTGCTCTTTCCTGCTCAATTATTTCCCCCTCAATTCTCTTTTCTCCGTTACCTACCACCGTGGGATCACGAGTGGGTTGGGTGTGAAAGAGAAGAGAGCGAGGATACACATCTACAAAATGGAGACGAAATTCTTTAGTCTTTCGAGAAAATGTCTATTATGCCTCCATCTGCGTGAAAAATCGTATGGGAGAGCGGGTCAGGGCAGGTAATATTGCGAGGAAAACGTTAAAGGGAAAAGGATCGCTGAATTATTGCGGAATGGGTTTGTAAAATAGATGAAGCCTTTGTGATCCGTGGGGATACTGTTACACACTGATAATGCATGTTTTCCTTAGCAAAACAGGCAGCACGCTTGTGATCCGTGTTTTTGTGATCCGCACGTTTGATCCGTGTTTTCCTTAGCAAAACACGCAGCACGCTTGTGATCCGTGGGGATACTGTTACAATGATAATGCATGTTTTCCTTAGCAAAAACGCAGCACGCTTGTGATCCGTGGGGATACTGTTACAATGATAATGCATGTTTTCCTTAGCAAAACACGCAGCACGCTTGTGATCCGTGGGGTTACTGTTAATGATAATGCATGTTTTCCTTAGCAAAACACGCAGCACGCTTGTGATCCGTGGGGATACTGTCACACTGATAATGCACGTTTTCCTTTGGAAAAACACGCAGCATGCTTGTGATCCTTTTGGAAAACATTATCCTAATGGAAAATACATTATCCTAGTGAAAACAATCGTGATCTTCAGGGATAACGGCTTAACCCCGTTGTCCTGATGTGCAAAGCCCGTTTCCCTGGGAAACCCGTTATTATCGCTTTCTGAAGCTTGTATACTTCCGTAACCGATTCAGTACATTTTGGTTTGTTCCAAAAACGTGCGCAAAGGCGTATTGATTATCGACCCTTAAAGAACTATTCAACAATGTGTACACAGAGTAATACAGACATGGCATATGCATGTATTTGTATATGGAGGAGCGAGCGAGCGAGCGAGCGAGAGAGAGAGAGAGAGAGAGAGAGATATGCAAACCAGCACTTGCATGCAAGCACACGTACATGCACACACCCAAACTCGGAACGTTTTAACAACATAGTCACACATCTACCATCCATCACAATATTTGTACATTACTGCATCGTCATTCATCACAACATTGCTCATACTGCATTGTTTGCCAAGCTGTGCCGATGATAGGCAGCGACATAAGCATATATATATATATATATATATATATAGAGAGAGAGAGAGAGAGAGAGAGAGAGAGAGGCAGGGAGAGGAGGGAGAGAGAGAGAGAGGGGGAGAGGGGGGAGAGAAAGAAAGAAAGAGAGAGAGAGAGGGGGGGGGGGGGGGAATCATCTCACATTAAAGACGCGAAGATTTCATTTTTGCATCTTAGCCGAACTCAGGTCATATCAGGGCTGTCAGCAAGTCTAAATTAATTCCATAACGACAGAAAAAAGTTAAACAAAACGTGTTCACTAAAATGTCATTCCATACATGCTGAAACAGATGGATTAATACAGGATCAAAGTAACACAAATGCTACACACACGCGCGCGCGCGCACACACACACACACAATACACATGCAGGCAAAATGCTGGTAACAACAAAAACGTTCGATTTGGCTTTTCGAAGCCCTTCACTGTTCTCGGAGCAAGGCTTGCTGTCTTCTGTCCCTTGTCGCTGTGAATGCATTTTCCAGTCCCTGGCAGTGGGTTGGTCCAGCAGAAGTCGCCATTAATACGACATCCCATGAGAACGAATTGTCCGGTAGCCTGCAGTAACACTGTGAACTCAGGACGATCTTGGTAGCATCTCGTCCCTGGAGTCGTATACCCTGGGTAAGGATGGAGGTGTTTGTGGAAGATGAAGTGCGGAAGGTCGTGGTTGACCAGTTGCGATTCTCGCAGACAGACCGTCCCTTATGACCTGCCACAAACGAAGCCACGGATTACATTCTGACCAGTAAGTCGCCGCTAGATCCTGACAAAGAATAAAGTAATGCATGAGTAGTAGAAACTAATGTTTAAGAATGACGTTCATACACGCTGAAAAAGAATACAGTAAAGTCTACGAAAAAAGAAGATAGAAAACCTGGGAAAAGACGTGAATGCGGCCAAAGCTTTACAAGAGACATCAACCTTATGAAACAAAGACTAACATTCTGAGAGAGATTACACTAAACAATATGAAAGGATAACATTTTGCTCTATAAAAGAAACTAACACAAACCCTTTTGACAAAAAAAGGTTTATAAGCCCTATGGCGAGTAAGGTAATGTTGCCAACAGCCCGCAAAGGGCCATGTCAGGGGATGTCACCGCTTTAAAGTTAACTCTCAAGTCATTACATCAAAAAATCAGTCACACAACTCTTTAAAAATACAACTTCTAAAACCGCACCGGAAATTTGTTAAAAATCTTTCTTCTGTAAAATATTAGATCAGATGAAAAATGTTGTACGTCTTTCAGAAATTCAGAGATCACATCAGATGGGAAATCTCTGAACAAGGATTTCATGGAGTGTGTTGTAAAATGTATATGTCTATGTCTACATCATGCAAGTTTCCAACACTTTAAAAGAATTCGTTTCACTATGAAAGTCTCACTTGGAATGACATTTGGCACATGGCCCCTCTCAGGATCAGCTTCATTCTCAGACCTGCATATGACCTCCTGTGCCTTCAAATGCAAACCTGATGAAGTGGGGAAAAACTGACGATCCTTCATGCCCCCCCCCCCCCCCATGAAAAACAAACAGTGGAGCATGTTCATAGCTCATGTAAAGTAGCCCTGCTCAAGGAAGGTACACATGGAGGCACAACCAAGTGCTCAAAGAGATTGTACAAGTAGTCTGGGCTAGTACCAACACCACAAAAGGGAAATCAGGACTCCAAAAGCACCCGCAACATTCTTCACGGCAGGAGGCAGCAAATCATGGCCAGAACAACGTGCCACTCGGAACATGCAGGCAGTCTGCTGGACGGGGCAGATGACTGGGAGTGCACTGCAGACCTCCCAGAATGGAAGAGTCACCCAGAGATCATCAGCAAGAGTGGCATGAGACCAGACATAGTAGTCCACTCTCAGTCAACCAAGCAGCTGATCATGATCGAGCTCACGGTGCCATATGAGAAC
Source organism: Conus betulinus (assembly GCA_016801955.1). Lineage (NCBI taxonomy): Eukaryota > Metazoa > Mollusca > Gastropoda > Neogastropoda > Conidae > Conus > Conus betulinus. The sequence continues at coordinate 36,451 of JADBJO010005439.1, forward strand.
AGAATGGAGGCAGCTCAAATCTACAAGACTGAAAAGTATGCTGATCTGGCAAACAGCCTGAGGAGAGAGAAGGCTATCAGGTCAAAGTCCTCACTGCAGAAATTGGAGCTGGGGGGGGGGGGGGGGGGGTTGTAGGAACGTCTGCATACAGCCTCATGAAACAGCTCTCAGTTGCAAGGAGGAAAAAAAAACCAGAGCCCTGAAAGCAATGGCAGAAGCAGCAGAGAGATGTTCAAGCTGATCTGGTCAAGGAGGAACAAAAGTGAACTTCATAAGGCTCAACTTTCCTACAAATATCAGGTGTCCCAGTGGCTCAGTGGTTAGTGCGCGAGTCATTAAGTGGAAAATGAGCATGTCTAGAGGGGCATGGGTTTGAATCCCAGCCATGGCTCGTCCCGAGATGGGAAAAAAAAGGGGACATCCGGAGTCATGAACTGGGTGTGGCCCAACCCCCCTAGAGTGTCAGGAGGTAAGGGCCGAAACACTTGCTTGAAGGGGGCTCCTCTTCTGAAGACTCTCTGCTGCCACGCTCTCCACGAGTTTCCTTCTACTTGAAGGAATAAAGGCAGATGACCTCGAAAACCACGTTTATGAAGGACTATAAGAATTCCATATTTCCAAGTGGTATCACACGCTTTTTCCATATCAAGAAAGATAGCAACTACAATGTTGTCATGATGTTCATTAATGAACGCGTTGCAGATGATGGTTTCCAGACGGGGCTAAACGGTCAACGGTCGAGAGGATTTTCCAAAACCTGCACCGTTCATCGGCCAAAAGGCCATCGGTTTTCTAGCTTATATTAAACGGGAGTTGACCATCTTTTCCATTTGGTTGCAGAGGCGGCCTGTCAGAGCTATCCGATGATAGTCTGAAGGGTTGCTAAGGCTTTTCCAGGCTTAGGAATCGGAATGGTCATGGGCTTTTCACCGCACACCTCCCAAGAACAGCTATTTCTGGTGCGCCCAATTTTCTGGCACCCTGACGTACCACATCGGTGACTGAGACGGAATGTAAAGTTGAACGCGCACATTAAAATAACCCACTTTGATGACTTCAGGCAAGGTATGGGCACTGAATGTCAGGAAGAGGGCGTTGCTTGGCACTCTTTCTCTTCCTTTGCCAACTGTAACGCGACACACGTTAATTACAGCTTGGGATACAAGTTCAGTTTTTATCTCAGTCTCCGAGACGCCTCCAAGATCTGGGCATCTAAGGACTCCCATTGGACGTACTCAACCGTTTCAGAGGAGTCATCCGGTTCCTTCTACTATGGTTTATGGTTTTTAGCAGCTGTTTCGACAAGCCATATGAGATAAGGTACTAAAGCCTATCAAAACAAGACAACCCGATAAAAGACGTCCATAACTGTTACAAACGAGAACACTAAAATCTTTCTAGAAAGGAAGATGATGCTGTATTTATGGAGTGAAAACGCCACAGCTTTTAAAAAGAGGAAATTTAACAACCTAGCCACTTAAAATAGGGACACTAAATCCTATGAAAGAACACAAAAGGAGAGGATGCCAAAAATGTTATCACAGGAGGTCGAGAATACTAGCGCTATTTAAAAGGCGACCACCAACTCCCACAAAAGTAGGGAAGCAAAATTATCTTGATTTGTTTGTCCTTGTTTTTGGTGGACTCAATAAAGAATTTGAAACTCGCTAAGAATTATTTTCCAAATTTAAACCCTACAAGAGGGGTTCACCTGCTGAATGATTACAATGTCAGGATTTCTGTGGATGACAGGACACTCAGGTCAGGAGTACCAGGTGCGCACTAGGAAATATTTCAGGAAGAGGATCAAAGACTTCCTCAAAAGCTCTACAGCCCGAACCAAACTGATCTGAAAGCATGCGTCCATGCTCCAGATCCCTTGATTCACGAGACCCGCTCAAGAGCTCGAATCAGCCTTTCATGCCTTTCCAGAAACTATTCCCTCTGGTACTCCATGTTTTGTATCCTCGTTCCCCAGAACACCGACATAGGAAGCTGTCCATTCTTCTTGACCATATGAATAATATAGACACCGAAACTTAAAAAAGAAGACTACGCCCCAAGAGAGAAGCCACATAAATATGTGAATGAAGGAGATACTGAAGCAAGGAAAAAATACTCAAAAACCTGTGAAAGAACACATTATAACTAGGTAAAGATGGCATCAAACCCTTTGTATGGAGAAGGCACCAAACCTGGAAAGAGACGAACTGTTAACGAAGAGAGTCCGAATTCTTAGGGGGGAAAAACGAAAACAAACAACAAAAACTACCAAACCATCTGAAAGATAGGGTGATGTTGCTTATAGCCCAACCCACTACACAGTGCCACATCAGGGCTGTCACTGTGTTGAAAATCACTGGCACACTCCTTTCAATATACCTAAAAACACACTGGAAATGTTAAGAATCTTTCTTCTGTAAAATCTGAGATCAAATGAAAAATGTCGATCACTTTTAATATCAGGCGGTCTCTGAACAAGATTTTCACGGAGTCCGTTGTAAAATGCTTGTGTCTCACATTATGCAAGTCTTAACTCTTTTTTTTTTTCTTTGTTTCTGCGTACGCTGCGGACACTGCCTGTAAAGACAGGCAGTGGAGTTTTGTGTGTATGACCGTTTTTTTTATCCCGCAATTAAGGCAGCCATACTCCATCTTCGGGGAATCTTAACACTCTTAAATAATGTTTCACTGTGAATAGTACATGGTAAGGAATGCACCATAGAGCTTCTTCACTCTTTAAAGTAAACGAACGAGTTACAAACGAATGGCCAGCGTCCAGCCGGCATAAAACCGTTTTCTTCTTTGCGACCACCAGAGTAAGATGAGAGATTCGATGGATCTGGAAAAGTTTGTTACCCGTCTGCGTATTTCAGTCCTCCTGCCAGGTCTCTGATATAAACATTAACCTTCGGTTTCAAATCCGAGTAGGAGATAGGTATGGTGGACAGTTTCTTCGTTGTGGCATTTCCTGGCCGAACGATCGCCATTTCATTTCCCCAGAGCGCCAACATGACCGGGAACCCATGTTAGGATAATGGTGTGACCTTCCACTTTCAACGAGGTACAAGGTTCAAAAAGGTTAAAAGTTCAGGATGGAGGTTACGGCCAACTATGACCCCCAAAGCTGACAGCGAATCAGACAAAATCAGAATGTCCTTGTTTATAGACTGAGATATCAGCGCTAGAACCAAAGCCGTTAATTTCAGCAGAGTAAACAGAACTGTCTGACGGAATATGCTTTGATAATATTTGAGAACGAACACTTAGGCAATAGGCTGCACAAACCAATCCATCACCGGACTTTGAACGATCTGTAAACATTTTCTGAAAGGATGGGAATTTTGTACAGAGTTCGGGCAAACAATGCCTTTGTATGCCTGAAGACTGGTGGATTCTTTGCGAAAGGCAACAAGATCAAAGTGGATTTCTGGTGTGAAAATGGTCCACGGAGGCTTATCTGGGAATATGGATAAGTCGGACAATTCCTAGATCATGACCTGCATTCTGCTCGTGGGGCTGCATACGAAGTCAAAACTGAGGAATACAGTTGGGATTTTCTTCTTCAAATTTTCTTTGAAAATGATGATTAAAAACGCAGTCACAAGCAGGGTTTTCCCATTCAGAGAAGAATCTGAGATAGTATTTTAAGGATGGTGTCAGCCTGCGGTTGGATAATGAAGGTTCACCTGTCTCTGCATACAGGCTGTACACTGGGGTGGTGCGGAATGCTAAGACAGAGAGAAGCCCTTGATGAATAGGATCCAGAGAGTTTCAGACAAGCGGGTTTCACAGAGCCATCTACAACACATCCATAATCCAGTTTAGAACGGACCAAGGCTCTGTAGATATGCAGCAAAGTTTTTTTCTTATCAGCGCCCCAGTCAGTGTGTGCTACGGCCCGCTGAATGTTCAAAACTTTCTGGCCAGACGTTTTTAAGTGTTTAATGTGACGAAGGAAACCTGGACTTTTGATCGAAAATAACTCCCAGAAACACGGCCTCCTTTACAGGTGCAATGGGGGATTTCCCCATCTTGGATTTCAGGATCAGCAAAGAACTGTAGAAAATCATGAAAGAGAACGCACTTGATCTTAGTAGCAGAAGAGGTAAAGTCATTTTCTTCGGCTCACAAATGTATTTCATTTACACGAAGTTGAAGCCTGAGCTGAACACCTGTACAAGCTTCCAGGTGCACGGAACCCGGTTGAAATGAATTAACAACGTTGATTTTTATGCAAACCTTCCGGGAAAAAAAAATCACGTCAAATGACGCCCAAAGAACCACGAACTTAATACTATGCAAGAATATTTTGACCCTGCACAACACTTGAAGCGTCGCATAAAGAAAAGTAGCCAGCCGCCGTGGCCAAATGGTTAGCGTCGCGGACTCCCGGGTTGGGAGGTCGTGGGTTCGATTCTCATCAGTCAGGTGGGATTCCTATGCCTCGACCGGCTCCTACACAGAGTTTTAGTTTGCTACAGGCTCAACTGGTATGACTGGGACCATACAGTCGAGTTTCATCCACTTAGTGGATGCGTTCAAACATCTTGACCAACACTGCAGGTGTCTTATCTCGGGCCTAGTTGACGCCGGGATACATTATGAAAATAAGCGTAGAATACAGCTCTGCCATGCAGTCTCAGGCCAGAATGGAAATCCGTAGCATCATCTCCATCATCCTCATTCTCATCAATCAGTATTAAAAAAAAAAAATCTCAAATTCTGAGGCCCTTCACGCCCTACTCTCATGGTGACCTCAGTTTTGAGGTCCTCTCCACGCCTGTGGTCTTGGTTCGATTCCGACGGGGTCACAGGCACCGGCGAGTCCATGGGAATGTCGTTGGACGAACGTGGTGGCGCCCTCCGGAGGGAGAGCTCACTCAAGCCGGCTCTGCGACTAATTATTGTCGTCCATAGGGGCTTAGAGGTGGTGTCCTGTGCATGTTGGATCAGCACAGGCACCACAGAACACCACCGAAGTGACTCGGCAGCCGTGCAGTGTCTTCTCCTATGGGTTGCCACTTGACGGCATGTCATTGATTGCTTCCTGTGCCGGAGCTGCGGCGGGCCGGGCCGGGCTGCGCGTCTGTGTCAGACTGAGCAGCGTGGGTGCAACGCCACTGGAGTGGCACAGAAGATGGGAGGATTGAAAAAAAAAAAAAAGGAAATAAAAGATCCCCACCACTCTCCTTGTATTCCGTTTGCCTTCCCCGTGTTGATTCTTGCTGCTCCCTGTTTTCCACGGTCATGCGTGAGCGCCTTGCCCCTGGTGACAAAAACATCGATATTTTCTGTGAACATTGACTATTCTGCACAAATGATTCCGACTCACTAAAATTAAGCGAAATGATTTTGATTTTACAAAGTATCTGTGTTCTGTTATCTTGCAATCTACAACAATATTTTGGTTAATACGATATCATATGAACAACACAGCAGCTTTCAACAATCTTTCGTTAGAAAACACAGTGCAGTATCCTTTTACGCTCCTTGTTCAGTGTTACACGGCTTAAGACAGAAACTGCTTTCAACGAAGTGGTCCATTGGACATTCGGCGGAAGAACATTTAGCAATGCATGAAAGCCAGTGACTTCATTAAAATTATAAACAAAAGATCAAGTTTCTCGGCCTCTCACTGTGTGTGCGCGCGCGCGCGCGCGCGCGCGCGTATATTACAGGGTGTTTAGGCGGCGAGAGGATAGTAGGCATTCGATTCCAGTTCACGCTCTGGGGAAAACAGTCATTTTGACAAATCTATTTCAGTGGTATATTCATACAGTTCTTAATACTTCACGCCATGGGATAGAATCGACACGTGCATACGCTGCATGGATGCAAAACAAAACTAAAAAAAATGTTCAACATCCATCCCGCCTCCAACCTTATCCCCCACCACCTTTTCCCTTCAGTCCTCTAAGCATGAGTCTTATTTGAGCACTGTTCTTGCAACTGCAATCAGGATCTCTAAGTAATTGAACCTTTTTTCTTCTCCAACTGTCTCAGTTCAGTTTTAATGCATTTGTGTTTTGTTAGTTGAAAAACTGTGTGTGTGTGTGTGTGTGTGTGTGTGTGTGTGTGTGTGTGTGTGTGTGTGTGTGTGCACGCGTTTCTTGCGTGCTTGCGTGTTTGTAGAGAAGAGAGACGGATGCTTCAGACACGTTTTTATTGACAATGGCCTACACATAGCCTTTATGTCAAGGGGGTGTCCATTTATACTTGCAGCGCTGAAAAAAGTAACGCAAATAAAAAAAATTATGATAACTGATAACGTTAATATTAATGTTAGGACTCGAAACCATGTCTCTCAAAAAGGAAAATTACGTACGTAATTTTTTCATCACTCAAAATGACTCTGTAATTTTTCTTGGCATAATCATTTATACAAACGCCATAAACAGGCACACGTAATTCTTCTCTGAAATAAATCATTTCCGCTGGACCACAAAAAAAGTCATGAACGTCTATTTCACTATCATTCATGATGGGGAAGAGAACGAACACATTTTAAATAAGGTCATCAAGCTGCGTAAGGTACATGAAAAAAAATCCCAAACCTCAAACACTAGTAGTTGCTACCGAACATTTCTCCTGACACTAGATGCCTCAAAAAAAACGTACCTAGCCAGAAAAGATATTATCCTATCATCTTCAGAGGATAAACTATAAAGATTATGATTTTTTTGTAGCAACAATCTTGAAAAGTTGGACTTCTCTCTGGTATCATTATAAGCTGTACAGTGGAATATAAAGTCAATCATTTTATCTCACACCATCTGTACACATTAGACAAGTCATCCACAGTGCCTTCAGGACTAAACCATCTTCTGTTTGCGTTCTTCTGTCCAAGTGTCCTCCTTCTCAATCTAGCGAGCATATCCCTGTGCCATTTACTGGTAACAACAGTCAGAATTTTTTCCGACTGCAAGATACTTTTAACGAATAGAGCCAGGAATATTTCATATCTTCCCATCTTGGAATGCCAGTTTCGTTTATAATATGAGATGAGACGGTCTCGGGGGGGGGAAGAGAGGAGAGAGAGAGAGAGAGAGAGAGAGAGAGAGAGAGAGAGTGTGTGTGTGTGTGTGTGTGTGGGGAGGGAGAGAGAGAGAGAGAGAGAGAGAGAGAGAGAGAGAGAGAGAGAGAGAGAGAGAGCTGACCCTCGTGTTCGACACGGTCTTTCCTACCTCGCTACCAATTGCGTGCCCAGAAAACCGATGAACGCCAAAGAACGAGCCGCCATGTCGACTGATGCAATGGTTCCAGTCCAAACGCTGAACGAATCCTTTGTCAACATTCCAGGCACATGCGTGGCTGTTCAAGCAGTCCTGAAACATACAGTACTTTTGTCCAATCTGCAGGGGCGAAGAAATACATATGCCTCCCTTTTTTTCAAGAATAAAATCCTACCAAGGCTGCAAAATGTTAAGAAAATTCTTTAATCCGAAGAGACAATTGACAATGGGGATGCAAAATTCAAAGAATGTATGTTTTTTGTTTGCGTACGGATGGAGATGTTCATTTGATTTGATATCGTTATTTAATGTTTAGGATAAGTTGGTCTCCAAAGTATGATAGTGGATACGCACGAGTCGTGATATATTTTTTCACCCCTAGTAACTACTTTCAAGGAGAAAATCCTGAAAATATCTTTAAAAACCTTCATGCAACCGACCAGTCATCATAGTGCAGCAGTTAGTGTCTCGGACGTACGGGTACGGGCTGGACGGTCGAATCCCATCAGCGGCCTTTATTTGTGGGAGACTTCGGCCCCGGCCGGCTCCTGTGCAACGTTGAGAGTGCTATGGGTCCGAATGGAATGTCTGAAAGCACAGTCACGATTCATTTCACATGAAGAGAACAGAAGTAAACAGTGGTGGGGTTTTTTTTCATATCAAATTTACCGAGTAGTTCCTACATGTGTTGTTCATCCGTCTAAGATCGGTAGATGCCACCAATAACTATCAAACATAGTCAAGAGACAAGAATCGATCTCAATGACAACTCTCGTGATTCCCATCATCTTTGATCGTTACAAAATCACATTTCAGCAAATTCTGCTACTTGCTTTTTAAAGTCGTCTGAACTGCGTTTCCCTCTCTACAAACTTGACTTTAGTGGGCGGGTGCTCCAGTTATCGGAATGGTCAAGTCAATGGGGACTTCGGCTGTATGACTTGAGCGGTATTCTGTAGAGATGTTCATGCAGACCTGCTTCGTAAATGTGTGTGTGTTGTGTGTGTGTGTGTGTGTGTGTGTGTGTGTGTGTGTGTACGCGCGCGCGCGCGAGTGTGTGAGTGTGTGTGTGCGTGCGTGTGTTGTGTATGTTTGTATGTGTGCTTAAGTGCGCGTGTATGTACATGCATACACATGCTAGTAGTGGGAGCAGAATCAAGGAGAGGGGGCAGCAAGGGGAAGATCGGGAGAGGGGGGGGGAGCGGTAAGGTAAGGTAAGATAAGGTAAGGTTTAAGGTAAGGTTGCTTATAGCCTAGCCGACCGCAAAAGGCCATATCAGGGGTGTCACTGCGTTTAAGTCAACTCACAAGTCATTCATTTACACAACTCTTTAAAAAATATATCATCTTAAAACCCACCCGAAGTTTTTGTTGAAAATCTGCCCACTGTAAACTCTCAGACGGGCGGGGTAGGGGTGGGGGATGGGGGGAAAAAGTATGTTATAAGGGTTCCCTTGAAATTAGTCACCAATTTTACCAGAAAAGTTTTTTTTTGTTAAATACAGAGTGTCAACACTCTCAACAGAAAAAAAAAAGAGGAAAATGTAAGCTTGGAGCCAGACAATTTCCCCATCGTATGCCCGTTTATATCTGTATCATGTTTCTTTGCACAACTCGTGAAAACCGACTGATTTCAACGCTGCATTCTCTATCACCCCTTATCACTTGATCCCATTGAAAACGTAACTGTTCTAAAAAAAAAAACTATTGGAATTTACCACTGGAGGTGGTGTTGTACCGTGCACAGTCTGGTTTGAAGCCCACGACGATTCTTCTTGGTCGCCGTCTCAGTGGCAGACCCTTCAGAGGAATTGGGGCATCCTTTAGGAGAAACCCCAAGGCACCCCACATAGCCACCGGCACATCGCCGCGCCTCTGGTCGGGCACTGTCTCTCAGGTCGGCGTGGCTTGGGCATTCTTGTAGGACATGCCGTGCCGTCTCCTCCACTTGCCACTTACACTGAACTATGAGAGGCGGACATTAAAACCAACCAAAAGAGGAGGAAATAAAACATTATGACCAAAAACGGATTGTAAACCCTGTAAAGTAGAGTAAAGATTCTAAACTTACAGAGGAATGCTATAAATTGAGACCATTACAACCTTAAAAAAAGAACACTGGACCACATAAAAGGACGACGCTAAACCTTGTGGAAAGAGGAAACTAAACACCAAGAATGTGCCGTATGAAAGGGCACTAAACCTCTGGGAAAAATTACGCTAGGCCCTTCAAAAATATGAAACTACACTGTAAGCAAAGTGTAATCAATGGCCGTGAAAGGAGACTGAACCTTTGGGGGGAAGAGAACAGTAAAGTTGCTACATTAAAAAAGGATACTACTCAACCCTAAGAAAGGAACTTTAAACAAGAGCATATTAATGCCTATAAAAGAAAACATTAAACACTGTTTGAAAGATGACACCAAATTGTACTTTAAGAAGGGCAGCAGAATATATGAAAGGATCCATATGTTGACGCTGCCACAGAGGTTCTGTGTATCAAAGGGCACTCGGATCAGGAGGCACCAGGTGCGCACTAGGGAATATTACTGGAAGAGCTCTACGGTAAGATTCTGTAACACTTCTGCAGCTCGGTCCCAGATGATCTGAAAACATGCGTCCATGTTCCAGATCCCTGAAATAGGAGACCTGCTACGTAGCGAAGTCAACCATTCATGCTCTTCCAGAAAATATTTCCTCTGGTACCCCCTTGCTTTGTGTCCTTGTACCACAGAACACTGACATAAGAAACCAGAGCAACTATATAAAGCATATGAAAGACCGACACTAAACGCTAGAAAGACGCACAAAACCCGGGGAGATAAAACGCTGTATTTTGTGAATCAAGAAGACAAATCCTGACAAAAATGACACTAAGCCCATTTAATGAAGGTGACAAAACAACTGAAAAGAAAGGCAGACACCGAAAGAAGACACTGAATCCTCAGGGAATGAAGACAAACCATTTGAAAGCACACAGTGAACTTCTCCACAGAACCAGTGACTGAATTCTAAAAAAAAAACAAGATTCTAGGTATTCGAAACAACAGAAGTATGAAAACTGGAGACTGTGCTGTAAAGTGCAGGAGAAGGAATCAGAAAAAAAAAGAAGTTTTTCAGTGCAAGACCACCGTGCCAACTATCCTAGCCTTAGGCTGCATTCTCGAGTTCACTCGTCCTGGTCTCCGTTATCCACGGCCGTTGGTGCAGGAGTTCTTTGCCCCTGTTGATGTAAAATATTTCTAAGTGAATTCTTGTGCAAATACTTCTCACATACAAAATTCAGCTTTATGTTTAAATTACTGTTTACCTATGCGTATGCTCACAATCTCTTCACTTGTAAAGCGAAAAAATTAGAGTGCACATGTGTGTCGGTAGAGTGGAGGGGGGTGATGTTTGTGGGGTGATTGTGTATGTGCGTGCGTGTGCGTGTGCGCCTCATTTAATTAAGAATTTTACACACTCTCTCCTTTCATCTGGTTTAGCATCCCCCCTTTCGCATGGTTTTGAATAATCTTCCTTAATGCCTCATTTCTCATCTCTCTCCCCCACAATGAAAATCTTATTTCTGCACCGTTACTGAAATATTTATCGGAATTTCTAACAAATCCCCCCCCCCCCTCTTCACCCCCCCCCCCCCCCCCCCCCCACACACACACACACACACACACAACTTCCTGTTGTTCCACAATACGAGTTTGAAGTTAGTTATGTTCTGTCGGTTGAGTGAAAAAAAAAAATATTATCCTCGGCATTAAGTTACCAAAGAACTGACGGCCAAGTTCCCTGCAACAGATTCAGGCCGTCGGTTAAAACTGGGCAGGAAAAAGACGGTAAGGCACGGAGAGGTGGTGTGGGGGGAAATGCAGGGATGAAGGGAGGAAGAAGGGGAGAGAGAGTTGGAGATCCACTCCACAACGCATAACAAAGGGGGAGATAGGTCTACAAGAAACCATTCGAAAAAAAAAAGCAAAAACCCTACAGTCCTGAAATCAAATTATTGTCGTTAACTACATCTGACTACCTACCTGTCTGTTTGATACCTGCCTTCAAATACCAGCATAAGAACTGCTCCAAAGTACAAGATTTGCGCTTACATCATCGTCAGTCGTCCTTATAGCACTTTGGTGGTGCCGTCATGTGACTCCCTTCCCAAGATGTGTATGTTCTTGGTGAGGCATTTGTCATGGGAGTAGTTTCACTATGACTCTCTGATAGGCTGATAGTAATTCTCGGAGAGTGGTCACTCTTTATGGCCTGCCGAAGAAAAGATTTAGGTCAAGTTCTGAAGAAGGGGTCACCAAACCACGAGAAAGAATAAAGTATATCAACGAAAGAAGACACTAAGGCCTTTAGTTCATAAACAGCGAAGTTAGTAACAATAATAATAATAATAATTTCTATAGCGCTCATATAGGCTTGCAGGGCGCTTTTACAAGTTTTAATAATTCAACATCTAAAAAAATAATAATGTAAGCAGAACACACACACACACATTCTGCGTTCACGAGTCATAACACACACACACACGCACGCACGCACACAGCACACTCGCGCGAGCGAGCGCACACGCACACACACACTGGAACATAATGTTGCATACATAAACACCCTATATGACACGGTGAAAAGCTCATTTGCACACGAGCAAAGTGTGCAAGTGGATACTAAAAGCCAGTGGAAGGCATTTAACTCAAGAATTTCTAAATCCTGTGAATGAAGACTAAGACCAAAACTCCTTGACAAGTTACATTATTATACCAAGAAAAAGCTTTGTCTCTGACACTTTGGAGGAAGATAACGCTAAATCACGCAAACCTGGAATGCTAAACCTGATGGAAGAAGAGAGAAGTAAACATTATGACATGTCGCTATAAGCTCTATGGACAGAACACATTAAAACATAAAACAGTACAATAACCCTACAAAAAACGACCATACATCCCTAAAGAAAGGGACACCAACCATTGAGAGAATAGGGCCTCATCACACTCGATGATGACATCTGTCTGTCTTGAGACAATGGTATTGCACCGTGGATCATTCAGTTGTGGAGTTCAGCGTCTGCTGTGGCTGAAGAGCCGGATCATCGAGCGCCAGATTCTGTTGCAGCTGCTGCTGGTAAAGTCTCGGCCACGAGCGTCTGTTGGTGCCGATGCGATTCTTTGCCGTCAGCGGCTCCTCCGTTCTTCCCACTGGGCCTCTCTCCTCTGGTCTGCTTGCTTGATGCCGGCCTTGATGGTGGACTGCAAGCTGATCCAGTCTGAAGCTGCTGTCTCCAGGTCTGCTGGGTTGAGGCCGCCGGCCCTCACGTCGTGTTTACACACATTTCTGTATCGAAGGGCGGGCCGTCATGTGGGTCTGAAGCCTGCAGCCAGCTCGCCGTACATCATGTCCATTGGGATGCGACCGTGGTACAAGCGGCCGACGTGGCCAAGCCAGCACAGGTGTATCTGTGTCAGCATAGCGAACATGCTAAGCATCCCTGCCTGGACCAGGACGTCCGTGTTGGTGACGCGGTCCTGTCAAGTATTGCACAGGAGTCTTCTGAGGCAGCGCAGGTGGAAGGCGTTCAGTCTGCGTTCTTATCGAGAATACAGGGTCTGTGCTTTATTTCCGTGGAGAAGAGTGCTCACACACACACAGGCTTGTGCACTTTCATCTTGGTGTTTGACGTTAGCATGGTGTTGTCCCAGACTCTCTTCACCAGACGGGCCATCGCTGTTGCTGCCTTGCCGATCCACACGTTTCAGCTCGGCGTCCAAACAGAGGTTGCTGGAGATCGTGGAGCCCAGTTGAACCAAGTCGTTGACCACTTTGAGGGTGTAATCGCTGATGGAGATGCGAGGAGTGCTGCTGACCTCTTGGCATATGAATTTTTTTTTCCAAGCTGATAGACGCCGAACACGGTGCAAGCATCAGCGAAGCAGGTGATGAGCCCTTTAGCAATTCCTCGGTGTGGGCAGTGAGGGCGGTGTTGTCTGCGAAGAGCATCTCCCCGATGAGGACTTTCTGCACCTTCGTCTTTATTTCGGAGGCGTGTGCAAGTTGAAGAGGCTTCCGTTACTCCTAGTGTGAAGAAGATGCCGTCTTCAGACTGCCGGAGGCGTAACGCAACAGCAGGGATAGGAAGACGCCGAGGAGTGTTTGGAGCGAGCGTGCACTCTTGTTCGAAAACCGCTCTTGATTGGGAAGCGGTCTGAAGATGAACCATTGTACTAGACAGTGCCATTCATCTTGTCAGGAAAGGACGTGATCATCTTCAGGAACTTGAGGGAACATCCAATCCGATGTAGCAGGGTGAAGGATACCTGAACCACTAACCGAGTCGAACGCCTTGGTCAGGTCGATGAAGGCGATGAACAAGGGGCATCTCTGCATGTGGCACATCTGTTGTAGCTGCCTCAGGGAGAACATGTCGATCGTCGACCTCGCAGTTCTGTGCCTCTGGATACACTCGTTCGGCGAGTAACTGCAGCCTGTTGAGGACGACGCAGGCGAAGGCTTTACCAGAACAATGCTGAGGAGGGATATTCCGCGATTGTGCAGACGCTGCTATTCCATTTGTTCTTGTATACCTGATGATTTTTGCATCGCGCATGTCCCTGTGGTACGGTCGCTTTCTACCAACACTGCAGCAGAAGCTCATTTAGACGACTTGAGAACTGAACTCTCCTTTGCCGGCTTTGATGACTTCTGGCGAAATGCTGTTGCTGCCCGGACCTTTCCTACAGGCTAGCGTGTCGATGCCTTGCTGTGTTCCTCAATGGTGGGTGGAGCGTCGAGCTCTCCATGGCAGGCAGGGGAGTGGTGTTTTCGAAGGCTGTGTGGGTGGCTGGTTTTCCATGCAGTACAGCTCCTGGTAGTGCTCCGCCATCTCTCCATCTGTTTGCTGCAGTCGATGATCCCCCGATCTAGATTTTAGAGGAGTGATCTTGATGGCGCTTGGGCCGAACGCTTTCTTCATGCCTTCGCACATGGCGCGGATGTTGCCGCAGTCGGCGAAGATATGAATACTCTGGCACAGGTTCAGCCAGTACTCATCGGCGCATTTCCGGCAATCTGCAGGGCATTGCTGCGAACTTTTCGGAGTGCGGCTAGTGTCTTCTTTGAGGGCTTTCTTTGTGATTTGGAGTGCGGCTCGCTTAGCAGCAATGGCAGACTCCATCTCCACGATTTCTGATTTGAACCAGGCTTTATTCTTCCTCACTCTCTTCCCAAAGGTGTCCGGGGCGGATTGGTAGGTGGCATCGCGGATGTGGTTCCAACTTGATGAAGCGCAGTCTTTCGGGCAGTCCTATATGGCCTTGACAATGGCTCTGGCGAAGCGTTCGCGCAGTTCGGGTACTGACCGTCATGGCTGTGTTGATTAGAGGACGTCCTTTCAGCTTGGAGCTTATCCCACTACGTCCTGTAAAAAGATGACACCAAACCATATAAATAGATGCTAAAATCTGAGGGAAAGAAGACTCACCGTAGAAAAACTGGAACTAAACTGCAGAAAGGACATTAAGCTCTATGAAAGGAGGGCACTAGACCCTACGAAAACAGGACACCGCATTGAACGGAAAGAGAAATGCTAGCGCCTGTAAAATGAAGACACAAAATCATATGAAAAAATGACGCTAATTCCTCAAAAACAACCATGAAAGAACGTTAAACTAGATGGTATTGAATCCTATGAACGGATATTACTGCTGTTTGACGGATGACACTTTATGAACGCAAGACATTAACAGCTATGGAAAGATCCACATGTTGACTCGTGATTGTCATGTCGGACTTTTTGTGGATTTATGGATACTCAGATCAGGAGGTACCAGGTGCGCACTAGGAAACATTTCGGGAGGACCAAAAATTCCTCGACAGCACTGCTGCCAGACCCAGTTTCTGAAAACACGCGTCCGTGTTCCAGATCACTGAATCATGCAATATGCTGCAAAGCTTTGAGTCAATCTTTCACGCCCTTCCAGAAAATGCTCCCTCTGGTACCCTGTGTGATGTATCCTTGTTCCACAGAAGACCGACATGACAACCCAGAGCACACATGCAGGTCATGTGAAAGATAAACTCTGTAGACAGCGCAATTCCAAACCTCGAGGATTAAGACACTAAGGAGTGAATGGAGGGGGCACTAACCTTGGGAAAGAACACACAACCACCTGTCAAATAAAGTAACTACTGAACACTCTGAATGAAGGGGACACTAATATATATAACTAAGTGACTGAATCCTGTGACTGAAAAGACACAGAGTCCTTTAAGGGGGGGGGAGGAGGGGGGGGGGGGGGACAAACCCATACAAAAGACGTCAAGCCCTTCCAAAGAAGCAGGTGGTATGAAGACTGCTGTGGACGACACGCTGGTGAAGCTTGTGATCCGCTGTAGTCACGTGTCCTGGTCACCCTCTCCGCAGCCATTGAAACAGTTCTTGCTCCTGTGGACAGATGCGTTGGTTTTCTCTTTAACACTTGACTTTCTGTGCCAAAAAAAAAAAATCTTTCCTACTTGAGCTAAACTGCTCTGATTTCGTTACGTATACGTTTTTTCTTCTCTTGTTCTCTGGCCTCAAGACAATACTTTGGTTAACAAGATATATCATGTGAAACAACATTTAAAGTATTTACCCACTTCCATATCAAAACGTACAAGTTTTCCATTTCAAACACTAAGAAAAAGGGTCGCTATGGACAAAACGGAGCAGAATAGAGCTGCATAAGATCATCACCTGTTCATCCACAAACAAAAACGTAAAATTACAGGACCTTTCGTGCCTTGCTCTCAGAATGGCCTGAAATCCAGTTCCCTCTCCACA
>JADBJO010005439.1:55000-57500 GCA_016801955.1 Conus betulinus
GGGGGTGGGGAGATACTAAACCCCGTAGAAAAACACGAAAATCTGTGGAGGAGGGTTGCCGGTGGGTCAGAATCGAACCTTTATATGAAGAGGACACGAAACCGTCTGGAAGGAATGAGATAGCGAACCTTCTAGAAAGAGCAAAACACTGGAAGGGGGGCGCGTGTGGAGAAGACAGCGAACCTTCTAAAAAGATGACACAAAACCCAAAATGGAGGGGGGGGGGGGGGGGGGGGGGGCAGTAGGGACCGAGACCTGAAACTTGTATAAAGAGGATTCGAAACCCAGAGATGCGGGGGCTGGGGGAAAGACAAGAAATCGTAAAGAAAGAGGTCTCAAAACCCGCTGGAAAGTGGGGGAGGAGGGGGGGGGGATACAGCTAACTTTATAAAAAGACGAATCGAAATACACCGAACTTTGTACAAAAAACCCCTACAAAGCCAGAGGTGTGGGAAGGTGGAGGGAGAAGTACAGAGTCTAGCAGCTAGAAGACTTGAAACCTGTGCGGGGTGCGGGAGAGGTAACCAAACCTTATTAGAAAAAGATAAAGCGGGGGGGGGGGGGGGGGGGGGGGGGGGGGGGGGGGGAACGCGGGAAAAATGTAGGGGGACACAATGAACCTCGTCTAAAAAAGGGAAAGGAAACCGCAGACGGCGGAGGGACTGGGAGAGACATCGAACCTTTACAGAAAGAGGTCCCGAAACCTAGAGTGGACGAAAGGGGAAGGACGCCGAACCTTAACAGAAAAGAAACTCGAAACCCGAACCTGACGGAAAGACAGTATGAAACCTTGTGGAGTGGGGTGGAGAGACTCCCAACCTTTTTCGATAGAAGACACACCCCCCCCCCCCCCCCCCCCCCTCCCCAACCCCCGGTTGGAAGCATACCGAAACTCATAAAAGGCACAAAACCCCAGTGGCGTGGGGAAAGAAACGCACAGAACATTATAGAAAGATGGCAGGGAATCCTTTAGGAGGAAACAAATACCAAACTGTAAGAAAGAGGTTACGAAAACCTGGGAGGAGGGGGGGGGGGGGGGGGGGGGGGTTGGGCTGAGGGGGTCACCAAACTTTAGTTGAAACAGATCTCAAAACCCAAGAAGGGGTGCGAGGTGTGAGGGGTGGGGTGGAGGTGGGGGTGGGGGACGGGGGGGGGGGGGGGGGGGGGGGGCAGAGGAGGTTTACACCAAACCTTATAGAAAAAGATACGAAACCCAGTGGATGGATGGAAAGCGAGAGACAAAGTCTTATGTGAAGACACGAAACCCCGGGGGGGGGGGGGGGGGGGGGGCGGGGGGGGGGGGGGGGGGGGGCAGGTGGAGGGGGCGGGCAGAAGGAAGACACCGAACCTCAAGAAAATGAAACACAAAAGTTTATGGTGGCAAAACTGATACCGAACATTGTAGGACACAACATTCTGGAGTGGAGACACACCAAAAAGTTGTAGAAAGAGCTCTTGAAACCCGAGGGGTTTAAGTGGGGAGACTGAGTCATAGAAAAAAAACAACACACGAAACAGTGTTGGGTGGGGTGGGAGTGAGGGGAGGGGGGGAAGACACCCGCTGTCTTTTAGAGTAAGTGCACAAAACACTGGTATGGGGGTGGAGGGAAGACACCGAAATCTTACAGAACAAGTTATGCGAGGGCGGAAATCACACTGAACTACACTGGAGGAGGGCACAATACTCGGGGGGGGGGGGGGGGGGGGGGGGGGGGGGGGGGATGGTGGTAGTGGTGGAGAGAAAGACAGACCAAACATTTTAAAAAGACAATACAAAACCGCAATGGTAGGGGTGAAATAGACTCCGAACCTTATAGGAGGAAGTGTGAAATCTTAAGGAGTGGGAAATGACAGACGAAACATTACAGGAGGAGGCGCTAAAAACCCCAAGGACACAAAATCCTGTAGCAGGGAAGAGGGCATTTCATGGAAAGCGGACAAGAAACCATGCGAGGCGAGGGGTGGGGACAGACACAGATCTTTATGGAGAGGTAACACCGAAATCTGAGGGGGGGGGGGGGGGGGGGGGGGGAGGCTAGAAAGAAAAGAGACACCAAAGCTTATAAAAAGAGGACACGAAACCCTGAAGGAGACGGGCAGAGAGCGGGCGGTGGGGTGGAATGAACACGAAACCTTTACGAGAGAAAAAAAGAACCGAAACTTAGATGGGAACACAAAACCCTGGGGAAGAGACTCAGAGAAAGAGACACCTAACCATGTAGAAAGTGGACGCGAAACCCTCTGGTGGCGAAAAGAAACACTGAACACTATCAAGACAAGAAACCCTGTGGACAGCAGCTGGAAAGAGAAAACGAACCGGAAAACATGACACGAAACCCAGGGAAGCGAGGTGTGTGTGTGTGTGTGTGGGGGGGGGGGGGGGGGGGGGGGGGGGGGGGTAGAGAAACGAAACCCTTATAGAAAGAGGACATGCAAAACTCTGATGGGATAAAGAGACATTGAACCTTACAGATACAGGACAAGAAAGCTGGGGGTGGGT
>JADBJO010005439.1:62500-72500 GCA_016801955.1 Conus betulinus
ACACGAACCAGTGTGGACGGACGGAAAAGAAGGCTTATGGAACAAAGACACGAAAACTATAGGGGCGATTTGAGGAAAGAGACATGGAACCATATTGAAAGAGAGAACGCCTGGAGGTGGGGGAGGGGGCGACGAGAGTGGAGACTCCAAATCTTACAGATACACAATACGAAAGCCTGGGAGAAGTCATACAACCCTGTTAGATGTGTAGCTACACCAACCCTGACTGAAAGAGGACACCAACCCTGACGATGTTGAAGGTGGAAGAGACACCAAAGCGTAATATAGAAAGTGGACACTGGAGGCGGGGAAGGGGGGGGGGGCGAACTTTGTAGAAAAGAGAACACGAAATTGTGAGATGGACACAGACACTGAACCTTGACAGATGACACGAACCTTCCAATATTGAAAAAAAAAAAAAAAAAAGCACAGAACTTTACTGAACGAGAGCATAAAACTTAAGTAGGGAAAGGGGAGGAAAGAAGACGCCAGACCACCTGTAAAGACGAGAAAAATGGGGTGGGGGGGGGGGGGGAGACAGGAGGGGGGACTTACTAAGCCTCACAGAAGGCAGACACTAAATAATGAAGGAGGAGGGAATGAAGAGGCACTGAGAATACCAGAAGAAAAGACAAAAAACCTGCGTGCGTTCGGGGCGAGGGGACGAGGGGGGGGGGGGGGGGGGTGAAACCCTTAGCTTTATAAGAGAACATCAAAGTCTGGGAGCTGAGGGTGGGGAAGACATGGAAGTCCCATAGGAACATGACACTAAAGCCTTCAGGGGGAGAGGGTGGGGGGGGGACACCAACCCTTACAAAAGGAGAGGACACCCTGTGAAAGGGGGGTGGGAGAGGCATCAATACATAAGACATGGAACCCAGGAGTAGGGTTGAGGGAGCGGCAGACGTTCACAGAACACCAAACCCTGTGGGGAGAAAGGGACACCGGAGCTTGGGGAAAGAAGACACCAAACCTGTGGGGAAGAACACAAGACTCCTAGCCTTGTAGAAAGGGGGGGGGGGGGGGGGGGGGGGGACTCTGATGGTGGAAAAGAACAACGAACAATACAGAACGAGTACAAGAAACCCTGTTGCGGGTAAAGAAACACCGAATATTGAAGAAAGAGGCCATGAAATCATCGGGGGGGGGGGGGGGGGGGGGGGGGGGGGGGGGGAGGAATGAGGAGAGCGAGAGGCACTGAACTTTAGAAAGGACAAGAAACCCTGAGGGTGGTGGGGGGGGGGGGGGGGGGGGGATGACACATCGCCACAGAAAAGATGAAACCCTGTGGGGAGGGGAAAGGGGTGAGGGCGGTCACCGGATCTCGCTGAAAGAGGAAATAAAGCATTTTGGGGGGAGGGGGGAGTGGAAGACATTCCGAACCTTACAGAAAGAGAAAACAAAATGCCTGAGGGGGGTGGTGACACCGAACCTTATTAAAAGAAGATGTATAATCCAGTTGGGTGTAAAGGTACACCAAACTCTAGTGCAAGAGGACACAAAACCCCTGGAAGTGGGTGGGGTGGAAGAAACACTTAAGTGTATAGCATGGGGACACGAAACCCTGTGGAGGAGAAAAGAGAAAAAAAAGACACTAACCCTAATGGAAGGACACGAAAGCGTGTAAGTGGGAAAAAAAAAGACACAAACCGTTGCAATAAGAGCACAGTAAACCTTATACGACACGAAACAGGGACAGACGGGTGGTTGGGGCGAAGAAGGCATTAACCTTCTAAAAAAAAAAAAAAAAGACACCAAATCCTGGGAAGGGGTGCCGGAAACACATCAAACTTTCAGAGGGACACAAAAAGTCGGGGGGGGGGGGGGGGGGGGGGGGGGTGCAAGGTGGAGATGCTTAAAATCTAAAAGGACACAAAACCCTTTTGTGGACAAAGAAAACACGGAACGCTGTGTGCATGGGTTGGGGGGAGGGGGGGTGGGGGGGCAATGTGAAACGGGTCTTGAGCATTGAAGAAAGAAGGCGCAAAACACCTGTTCGTGAATAAAGAGACACTAAACCCATAAAAAGAAAACACAAACCTTTGAAGGGGGGGGGGGGGGGGGGGGAGACAACTTTACAGAAACTGGACACGAAAACCTGTGATGGGGAAATAGAGCCACCGGGACGTTGCAGACAGGACACAAAACTGCTTGTATAGAGAAGACACCAATCCTAGAAGAGGGACAGGAAACCTGGAAGCGGGGGGGGTGGGGGGTGGGGGGGGGGGTGGGGGTGAAACACAGAGCCTTATATAAAGAAAAACACGAAACCTTGAAAGAGAAACAGCACACCGTCAATGACAATAACAGCACACCAAGCTTAATTGAAAAGACAAAACAATGAGATGGGAGAACAGACACCAAACGGTATAGAAAAAAGTAATCCGATAGAGAACACCTTTCTGTGGGCGCGAAACGAGGCAACGATTCATATAGACAGAGGACAAGAACCCAGGGGGCGGAGGAGGGGAGGGGAGGGCGGTATGAAGAGAACCAAACTTTACATCAAGAGGACAAGAGACACTGGGGGTTGGGAAAAGGAACAGCGAACATTAAATGAAGACAATATGAAATCCGGGTGAGGCGGTGGACACGCCGATCCTTACAGAAAAAAAGAAGAAACCTTATTAATAGAACCTTATTGAAAAAACTAGAAATCCTGGAAAGGCGGCGAGGAAGATACCGTGCTTTACAGACAGGAGAGAAACGAAGCAATGCCGCAGGGAATGGGAGACACCAAACCTTTAAGAAAGAACATGTAATCCTGAAGGGGCGAAAACAAAACAAAACAAAACAAAAACCGAAACCCCAATGGAAGACACAAAACCATGTGGCAGGAGAAAAGAGACACCGAACCTCATGTAAAAGGAGTTGCAACCGCCCGGAGAAAAGAAACACCGATTCTTACAGAAAGATGACATGGAACCAAAAGCAGGGGGGTGGGAGGTGGGTGGGGGGGGGGGGGGGAGGCAGTGAACACGAGGACACAAAACCCTGTAGGGGTGAAGAGACAGAATGTTCTATAAAGTGGACAAGAAATCTTGTGCAGGGATAGAGGGGGAAACTGAATCCTGCAGACGAAGAAAAACCGAACCTTTACAGAAAGAGAACACGAAACTCTGGGGTAAAGAGGCGCCGAACGTTACAGAGTGACAACAACGAAAACTCTGGGGTAAAGAGGAGGCGCCGAACGTTACAGAGTGACAACACGAAACTCTGGGGTAAAGAGGCGCCGAACGTTACAGAGTGACAACACGAAACTCTGGGGTAAAGACTCTGGGGCGCCGAACGTTGCAGAGTGACAACACGAAACTCTGGGGTAAAGAGACGCCGAACGTTACAGAGTGACAACACGAAACCAGCGGAGAAGGGAAGAAGGTGTTGGGTACGGGGTCACCAAATCTCATGGTGGACAAAAAAAGATACATATACATACAGAATTATAAACAAAGCTTACTCTTATGTCTTTGACAAAATAGAGAAGATCAGCTTTCATATCTGCTGTGGTTAATAATTCTGCCTAACAGTATGTGTTTGAGTGGGTAAATGGGGAATAATATACACTTCTCAAAATAAACTTTCAGGAAACTTACAGTCTCCAAGGGGGAGACAATCTCCAAAGGTGGAGGGGGGAGGGGAAGGAAGGGACTCACTAATACATCGTAACTCCTGGTCAGATATCGGTATTGCAAAACCCGATTGTTTCGTTTCAGTAATCTTGGAGAGTCCTAACTTGACTTCTCTGCCTTTTAGGTTTTAAGCAGAATGCTATTCCACAAAAAGGCTGGTGGTGCAGTGCCATAGTATGTTTGTTGAATTTTTCAACAAACAAAAAACCCCACCCAAAGTCCCACCTAAGAAGCAAAAAACAAAAATTACAAAATAAAATAAGCTACATTTTCTTGTGAAAAATAGAAAATATAAAGAGATATCTTATGACACAAGTGCTGAGGGCCAGTTTTTGGAATGAATCCGCAAGGGACTGAACAATAATAGACTAATTAAATATATATATATATATATATATATATATATATATATATATATATATATATTAATCTGAAAGAACACACCAACACCAGATACTAAATTTTATTCAAGAACAATATAGGCCCACTTCAGCCCACTTGACTTTGAAAGAACGGGCAGAGAGAGGGTGAGAAGAATACGAAGACAGAAGAAGACTACTTAGCTGCATTCTCCGAGTTCGCCCTGGTCTCCGTTTTCCGCGGCCGTTGATGATGCAGATCTTTGGTCCTGTTGATGTAAACCATATGTTAACATCTGATCTTTACGATTGAGCAATGTTTTAGTAGTTTAAGGCAAGGTGAAGTAAAAAATGAACGTACTTAAGACGTGAAGTAACGTACATTTGATAGGCAATAGCAAACGGACCCTTGAATACTTGACTAATGTTACCTTCACATGTTACGAACATCAGACATCAGCAAAGCACAGAAGTCATTCGGGCAGTACTGTTTTATGCATTATTCTGTATCATCTGCCGAGGTAGACATTTGTCAAAAATTCGCTCCGTTTTGCCGGGCCTAGACCTGAAGTCTGTTTCAGAACAACAGAAGTCTTCACCTGTCCAAGTGGAGCAGTAGGCGAGTGCACCTCTTCATTCAGGCCCTCGAAACTGGATGCGTGTCATCGTCCACCCTTGCTGAACGCCACAGAAAAGAAGTGGAAACTGCAAGTGCAGGCACTGCAACAGGACGAGACAATGTATCAGTGTATGAGATTGCTGGAATGCAGCGTGGAAATACCACCGAGAGGATAATATATACATACAAAACTGGAAATAGAAACATAAACACAAAGACAGAGAAAAGAGAGTCAAGACAGGACAATGTGGAAACAGATGAGGAAGTACGGTGGTGCATCATGCACAAACGCCGGCAAATCACGGTTTGAAATCGGAAATATAACTTAAAATTATGAATAGGGCTCAAATACGTAAAAGAGTCAAAACAGAATGCGGAAAAAAAAAACAGTTGTCCCTGAACATCAAGTTGTCCGTGTATATGGACTGTTACGATAACGGCAAGTTGTCCGTGTACATGGCAACTGTTACGGTAACGGCAAGTTGTTGTCCGTGTAACATGGACTGTTGCGGTAACGGCAAGTTGTCCGTGTACATGTAACGGACTGTTGCGGTAACGGCAAGTTGTCCGTGTACATGTACATGGACTGGTTATAATCCGAGGGAGACCAACACGTCACACGAGACTGAAAACTTCCAACGGTTTCTGATTTAGAAGGTTGTACAGGAGAGATGGATCGATGCATTCTCATACATTTCCTTGCTTCTCATGTACAGAGTGTGACCGCTCTGCCAGTCACCTGGGACCGTACATATAAACTGTCAGGGGTTTGATCACTGCTTGGGGGCCACATTCCACTTAAAAACGCCTTTTTCACAGTACTTTTTCCACGAGAGCGATTTTGCTCGGAGGTTAGACCATTGTTAAATCTAGACATGTATGCAAAGGGAAACTGGAGCGAGCGAGAGAGAGAGAGGGGAGGGGGGGGGGGGAGAAGGGAGGGAGGGACAGAAAGAGAAGGAAAGACAGATGAACTTAGACGAATAGAAATTGTGGAAAAAAATGTCCGTAATGATAGAGATATATAGCCCTAATCACAAATCAAAAAATGATATCAAAAAAATAGATTTTTTAACAATCTGCCTTCAACAAACGCTGTTAACATTTTCTGTAGTGCACTCTACGATTTCAATTTTAACGACTAAGTCTTTCGCCATCAAAATCAAGTACGATCGTCTCTGGTGTCTACGACATTCGACAAAACCCCTTCATCTGTTTAGTTTGTGCACATACCTCCACCACTTGTTTGAAAACCGTAAACACACCAGAGAATTTAAAACACGAATGCAAATGCACACAGCTGCCCAAGGAGTGGGACCGATTGTATTTTGGAGAGAGAGAAAAAAAAGTATCATTTACAATAAAGGAAAACTGTAATTTCAGACCTACTTTGGGCAACCAAAAGTCAACACTTCTGTCATTACTTTAAATCTTTGCAGCATAAAAGCGAATCAAAAATTCTCTCGAACGACGTACTTTGTCCAGAGTAATTAATCCCATCTCGCCTTACTATTTGTCCCACAAATTCTGGGAGTCAAAGATCTTCAAGATTCCAGGAACTGTGTCAGAATGGGCCGCAGGGGACCCTACATTACTGTATATTGACGTTGTGACCACTGTACATGCACCCTGTAAAGTTCTTTGCAATATGCATTGCTGTATATTGACGTTGTGACTACTGTAATGCACCCTGTAAAGTTCTTTGCAATATGCATTGCTGTATATTGACGTTGTGACCACTGTATATGCATCCTGTAAAGTTCTTTGCAATACGCATTAAGTGTTTCTGAACCTTCCGATTTCATTACGTTAAGTTATTGCTTAGTACCGATTTTCTTCAAACATATCGTTTCAAGACTGAACGCATTATATGGCTAAACAATGACAGACATTTCCTGTCTTTCTTGAATCATTTTATCAATCTGCACACCAAATGATATTGGTACTACGACTTATAATAATGATAGAGATGTAGATATATCGATAGATAATAATGAAAATGATAAATAATGATACTAACAATAATGATAGAGATGTAGATATATCGATAGATAATAATGAAAATGATAATAATGATACTAATAACAGCAATAAAAACAGGCAGGTAAGTAGGTAGGGTCGGCAGACTTGAAATAAAATCATGGAAAGTTTTCCTTTCGTGTCTGCGATTTCACCGAGGTTTCTTTTCGTTAAAAGCTGATCCACTTAAATCTAAGGGCAATGCACCTTTCAGTTGCATTTTAGGAGATTCTAAATATTCTGCCTGCAAGAAAACTGACCTTGACCTCTGTCGGAAAAACAGCTCTTGCGCGAGAAGAGGGTATGAAAGAACCACCCCCTCCCCCTCCAAAAATCGTTAAGCCAATGTTTGTCAACTCCGAACAGAAAACAAGCGAGGTCAAGATGTGCCTACACTTTGAATGGATACCGGCTGATCCCTCGGGATATAGGGCTGTAACAAGAATCCCATACGTGGATTTCGATGTGATCAGTACGTGCGAGAACACCAATCGGACTCGGCATGGGGAAACACGAGGAGGGTGAGCAAAAGAAGAAACCGCCCTCTCCTCCCTTCTCTCTGCGCGAGTGTTTGAGTGAGCGAGTGAGTGAGAGAGTGCGCGCGCGCGCGCGCGCGCGCGTGTGTGTGTTTGTGTGCGCTGGCGCGCGGCTGGGAGCGACATAGCGGGCCAACGACAAAACGAGGCGGCAACATTGCGGGTTGGTTTGGGGGGGGGGGGGGTTGTTTGGCGAGGAGAGACAGAAAATGATGTGTGCGAGTGCGTGAGAGAGACAGAGAGAGAGAGAGAGAGAGAGAAGAGGGAAGGGGGGAGGTGTGTGTATGGTATCATTCCGTTAGTTTCGGCTTATCGGACGTCGGATTTCTAAGTTAGCAAAAAGTGTAGGGGTTGGGGAGGAGAATAAATCTGAAGTCGAGAGGAACGTGCGGCGTCTGTGGACGAGATGTTTGGTGTGTGCTGGACTGGGAAGGATTACCTTTCTAACCCCTCTTCTGGTCCACTTGACATTTCATTCCGACACTTAGAAGTTTTTCATGTGTGTGTGCGCGCTTTTTTTTTTCTTCTTTCCGGATTAAAGTAAACTTATAATACTCACTTTTCAATAATCAACGCTTACCATTTTCAGGCATTAAATGAGAGAAAAAGGCTACTCCGCAAGCCCGAGTTGATGGCTATATATACCCTGGTACACCTCCAGGAAAGCAAGACATTTCACTTAGACGGGTAAAGTAAGAATTCAGAATTCAAGCGTGTTTCCTTCAACAGATTAATTACTGTGTAGAACTTCTGCGACAGCGATGCATATGATATGGCCTTTGATAGAAATCAGGTTTATATCAGTATACACGGTCAACTGACCAGGTCACCACAAAATCAGGTTACATTCAGTATCATCGATGGGTCAGATTCTGGAATAAACTGCAAGTACCAAACCATCAAGATAATTTTGTATTGGTAGCTGATGCTCAGTTTTTGGTATTGAGGTTTCAGACATATGTAACTAAATTTGAAAGGCAGAGAAAGAAAATGCCAGTCTGACACTCCCACCCCATTACATTTACAACAGTGAAGAGAGTAAGAGTGGGGTGGGTTTGGGGTGGACGGAAGAAGTGGAGAGCCCAGGGGCATGGGGGAACTAGAGGGGAGGAGGGTTAAGCTAAGAAGGTGCAGAGGGGGAGGGGGTGTGTGGCAGAATTAGTATGTGTGGAAGGGTTGGCTATGGAGACCAGGGAGTCGAGAATGCGCGCACTCTCACTCACTCGCTCACTTCAAACACGCGCGCAGAGAGAAGGGAGAGAGGCGGTTTTCTTTTGCTCACCCTCCTCGTGTTTCCCATGCCGAGTCCGATTGGTGTTCTCGCACGTTACTGATCCACAACATCGAAATCCACGTATGGGATTCTTGTTACAGCCCTATATCCCGAGGGATCAGCCGGTATCCATTCAAAGAGAATGTGGGGGATTTACCATAAAATTAACGTAGGTAAAGTGAGGTGATGCTGGGGGCGGAGGAAGGATGTGGGGAACGAGCAAGAGTGATTTGAACGGAATGGGCTGGGGCCGATATCCCTACCCTTACCCCCCCCCCCCCCCCCCCCCTTTATCTCTCTCCCGGTTACTAGGATAATTAGGACAAAGACACTCCCAAAGTTTTTTTCATGTTTGTGAGTATACATCTAAAAAAAAAAAATCACAACTCCTGGAATTTTATCATCAAAATTTGAAATTCTTATCGCTATATAAAGAGGAAAGGAACAAAGGGGGGGGGGGGGGGGGGGGGGGGGGGGGGGGGGGGGGGGGGGGGGGGGGGGGGGGGAAAGGGAAATTCTACCAGCCTGATGACTAGAGGTCAGACTCAAACGAGCAAGTCTTAAGCATTTGATCTGGTTTTCTTGACTTCCTAGAGGTCACATTCGCACATTACTTACGGGTCACCTTCTTTCCTTTCCTTTTCTTCTTTCATCCCGCAACACATAAACTTTACTAGCCCGCTTACTTTCGACACTAACTCGCCTCCGAATATTTATTTCCGTCATGTTTTATCTTTTCTTCAAATATCAGGCTGAATTTGATCACAGATAGATTTTCTTTCGTACCCCCCTCCCCCTTCCGCACCAACGTTTCTTTCCGTCTCACGTCTTCCAACAGTTGAGACACCAGAAACGTTTACCTGATAAAGACCATGATCAGCGGCATTAAACAAACAGCCTCAATACTTGTAAATATAAACCCTGTGTAGAAGGAGGAGGGGTGTACTAAAGAACATGCCCCCAAACTAAAAAGAACAGTTGTAATTTGTCAACGACTTGTCTTTTCATTCCACCTGGGGGGGGGGGGGAAGTTCTCTTCCAAAGAACAGTTAGTTTGAAAGTTGTTTGAAAAAGGTTTGGCTGGCTAAAACTTAGGTTTAGAAAAAAGAATGAACAGGTTGAGTATGTACTGCCTACCTCAAAAAAGCACAATGAAAAAAAAATCGTTTACTCACTCGCCGTTCCAGTCCCCGCCTGTATGTTTTTGCAAAATGGCTCTGTCCAGTGCCGTTGAACTGAACAGATTTTGTCATGACTTCAGAAAAGCAAACGTTGATTGGACGACGGAAAGTCACGCGACACGACAAACACACACAAACACTTACTTCACGTGCGTCTGATGCCCCCAAATTTAAAGCCCGCATATAACAAGTTCTCAGTCTGTCTCCAAGTCTGCCTCTTTGTCTGCCGGCGCGCGCGCATAGTGTGTGTGTGCGTGCGCGACACGCGTATGTGTGTGTGTATCTATATCATTTGTAGAAAGAAGAACCGACCCCTGACCCTCTTCCTCCCCACTCGCACGCACGGGCGCGCACAAATCCACCGGTGTGAGCGCCGCCCCCCCT
>JADBJO010005439.1:85000-87500 GCA_016801955.1 Conus betulinus
TGCGGTTTTGTTGGCTGTTATCGTGACCGTCCTATGGCTTTTATTTTATGTTTTCTTTAAAAGAAAAAAAAAGTATAAACGAATAGCAAGGACACATTTGAAAGACTAGGCAGTGCCTAAATCTTTGCCCTTGAGTAAGTTAACCTTAAGTTTAATGTAAGTTTTTGATTACCCCCACCCCCCCCCCCCCCCCCCCCCACCCCTCCATTTGTACCATGACCATAGAAGTAACCAGAAAATGAACTGCATCCGTACCTCCTACAGCCATGTGAAGAACAGAAGGTGGAAGAAAACGGGGGGTGAAGAGGGGGGGGTGGGGGGGGGGGGGGGGGGAGGGCAGGGGAGAAAGAGTCACGGGACAAAGTTCATCTTAATTGTAGTTTTAACTTGATAAACCCACATAACAGGCGTGCTTTTTCTTTTTTCTTTTTTCTTTTCTTACTTTTTTTTTTATTTTATTTTTTTTTTTTTTTTTTTTGTAATCTTCCGCCATTGACACACACGCTTATCCAACCCTTCCAGAAGTATGACGATGACCCAAGCTGGTCAATAAGCAAGTTTCCACGTTGGGTTTACGGGTTTGTTGGTTTGGAATTTTTTTTTTGTTGGTTTTTTTTTTTTTTTTTTTTTTGTTTTGTTTTGTTTTGTTTGTTTTTTTTGTTTTTTCATTTTTTTTCTTTCATTGTGTGGCAGGCACTGGTATCGCCATCTGTGTGATGACGACCTTCGTGGCGTGGTACTACAACACCATCATCGCCTGGGCCGTCTACTTCTTCTCTCTCCTCTTTCCGCGGGGTTCCCCCATGGCTCAGCTGTAACAACACATGGAACACGGACAACTGCACGACCTTCAGAGACCGCATCATTCCCAAGATCCCGTCTGCTCTCAAGAGGTCAGAGGTCGAGGTCGCTTGGTCGGCCTGTGTCATGTGCCATGTTTTCTTGTTTTAAATGGCTGTTGCTCTGAAGTAAGATTTTTTTTTAATGTTCTGTATGCATCCTGTAAAGCTTAGAATATTAACGTTAATATCGTATTTTGAAGGGGTGGGGGATTTGTGATAAGGACAGTCACTGTTGTTGCTGATTTTATCCTTGAGTGACAGTACGTTCTTGAAGAAGAAGAAGAAGAAGAAGAAAGAAGAAGAAGAAGAAGAAGAAGAAGAAGAAGAAAAATGATGATGATGTTGATGATGTTGATGGTGGTGAGGAGGAGGAGGAGGAGGAGGAGGAGGAGGAGGGGAGAAAAAGGGGGGGAGGGGGGGAAGAGGAGAAGGGGGGGAGAAAGAGGGAGGAAGAGGAGGCCGAGGATGAAGATTTAGGATAAACTCAGAGAATGGAGAAAATGATCATGGGATGACGATGGCGGCGACGATTATACATGTGTGTGTGTGTGTGTGTTGTGTGTGTGTGTGTGTGTGTGTGTGTGTGTGTGTGTGTGTGTGTGTGTGTGTGTGTGTGTGTGTGTGTGTGTGTGTGTGTGTGTGTGTGTGTGTGTGTGTGTGTGTGTGTGTGTGTGTGTGTGTGTGAGTGTGTGTGTGTGTGCGCGCGCGCTTGTCAGTTAGATAAATTTTGTTGTTGTATCAAAGAAGTTCTGCTGATAATTGTTCCGCGCATTCCACTCTTTCCTCTTTCGTTAAATTTTTCAGAAAACCTTTCAAAACATGTTTCCAGAAACTATTGTCTGTCTGTCTGTCTGTCTGTCTCTCTCTCTCTCTCTCTCTCTCTCTCTCTCTCTCTCTCTCTCTCTCTCTCTGTGTCTCTGTCTCTCTCTCTCTTTGTTCTCTTTCTGTCTGTCTGTCAGTCTCTCTCTCTCTCTCTCTCTCTCTCTCTCTGCTCTCTCTCTCTCTCGCGCCTCTCCCCCCCCCCTCCTCTCTCTCTCTCCATCCCTCCCTTTCCTCCCTTCCTTCTCTCTCTCCCCCTCTCTCTCCTCCCTCCCTCCCTCTCTCTCCCTCTCTCTCCCCTTCTACCTCCCTCACTCTCTCACTCCCAGTCCCTCCGTCTCTCTCTCTCCCTCTCTCTCTCCCTCTCTCTCTCCCTCCCTCTCTCTCTCTCACCCTCCCTCTTTCTCTCTCCCTCCCTCCCTCTCTCTTCTCTCTCTCTCTCTCTCTCTCTCCCCCCCCCTCCCCCCTCTCTCTCCTCCCTCCCTCCTCTCTCCCTTCCTTCTCTCTCTCCCTCCCTCCTACCCCCCCCTCCCTCCCCCTCTACCTCTCCCTCTCTCTCCCCTTCTCCCTCCCTCCCTCTCTCACTCCCCCTCTCTCTCTCCCCTCTCTCTCTCTCTCCCTCCCTCCCTCTCTCTCTCCCTCCCCCTCTCTCTCTCTCCCTCCCTCCCCCTCTCTTTCTCCCTCCCTCCCTCTCTCTCTCGCTGACTGTACGTCTCTACGGTGTCCACCAGGTGGAGTTACGTAACCTGTCAGCCGAGGCCTACGAGGTGAGCACCGGGAGCTTCGTGAAGCTGGACGACCAGCGCACGGTGAACACCACAGTGAACGACACGCACGTC
>JADBJO010005439.1:95000-105000 GCA_016801955.1 Conus betulinus
CTTCCTTTCATAATATATCCCGGCGTCAACCAGGCCGAGAGATACAGACACCTGCAGTGTTGGTCAGGAAATTTGAGCAACACTCTCAGAAACGCATCCATTAAGTGGATGAAACTCGACTGTGTGGTCCCAGTCTTCCCAACTGAGTCGCAGCAAAACTCAACTCTGGGTAGGAGCTGGTCGGGGCAGAAAAACCCACATGACTTCTGATGGGATTCGAACCCACGACCTCCCAGCCGGGAGTCCGCAATTCTGAATAAAAAGAAAACTATACCTAGCAGAACAGAGCACATGCATTTACTGCCATTTGTTTCTACGTGCATTTAATTTCAATGTATGATGGACTTTGTGATAACACGCTCGCGAAATGCAGACTTAAACAGATTTGTTTACACGTACCGTCAATGTTCAACTGTTTCCAAGACGACGCTATGATTGCCAATTTGGGATAGTTACCGCCAAAACAAGAACCCTAAATCGATCACAATCTTCGTTGACAAAATTAGCACAGGAAATAACATTTGTCAATGCTAGCAAATCGATTTCATTTTTTTACTAACAAGGTTAGTACCTAAAATGACGGGTGTGATTTTTTTTTGTTTCTTTTTTTTTTTCACAAGAACACAAATCGGTTTCAAATGCCCCCTCTTAAATTACATTCTTCGATCCACACAAATAGATGTTTCAATAACTATTGACAAAATTAGTTCGTGAATGGCATTTTCATGCTCAGTTGGAATAAGACATAGAGCGTTAGAATCCTGCACACAAAACAACAACAACAAAAGTATCACCGAATACGGATGGTAAGTGCATTGTACTCGATCCTTCAATATATCCTGCATATACCTGAGTGAGTGAGTGAGTGAGTGAGTGAGTGAGTGAGTGTGTGTGTGTGTGTGTGTGTGTGTGTGTGTGTGTGTGTGTGTGTGTGTGTGCATGTGTACGCGCGTGATGAGAGAGAGAGAGAGAGAGAGAGAGAGAGAGTGTGTGTGTGTGTGTGTGTGTGTGTGTGTGTGTGTGTGTGTGTGTGTGTGTGTGTGTGTCTCTCTCTCTGATTCTCCCTCTCTCTCTCTCCTGCCCTCGCTCCTCTCTCTCTCTCTCTCTCTCTCTCTCTCTCTCTCTCTCTCTCTCTCTCTCACACTCACTCTCCTCCCCTCCTCCACCCCTCTCTCTCTCCTCTCTCTCTCTCTCTCTCTCTCTCTCTCTCTCTCTCTCTCTCTCTCTCTCTCTCTCTCTCTCTCTCTCTGCTGCTGTTCTCTAACCACCCAGTCCACATGCGGATGAAAACAACCACAACACAAATATGAAAGGGACGTTACTGTTGCAATGCGCGCTGTTTCATTTTCAGACAACTCCCCAGAGTTGTTTCCCTGTGTCTGTTTTCTTTAAAGATCGAGACCTAGTGTGACGATGCTGCCTCTGTGTGTGTGTGTGTGTGTGTGTGTGTGTGTGTGTGTGTGTGTGTGTGTGTGTGTGCAGGGACGCCCTGATCACCAGTGCCACCAACTGTGT
The DNA here is from genome assembly GCA_016801955.1 of Conus betulinus. Classification (NCBI taxonomy): domain Eukaryota; kingdom Metazoa; phylum Mollusca; class Gastropoda; order Neogastropoda; family Conidae; genus Conus; species Conus betulinus. The sequence continues at coordinate 96,516 of JADBJO010005439.1, forward strand.
CACCAGCTTCATCGCTGGCTTCGTCGTCTTCTCCGTGCTGGGCTACATGGCTCACGAACAGCGACGTGACATTGCTGACGTGGCCAGACAAGGTCACTGCCGTCTGTCTGTCTGTCTGTCTGTCTGTCTGTCTAGCTGTCCCTCTGGCTTTTGTCCCTCCTCCTATAGCCTCCCCCCGCCCCCTCCCCCGGTACTCTGTGTCTGTCTCTCTCTTTACCTCTCTCTCTCTCTCTCTCTCTCTCACTTCCCCCCCCCCCTCCCCCCCGCCCCCGCCCCCTCCCCCTTTTTCTCTCTCTCTCTTTGCTGATGACTCATTACTACAAAGAAATGGTAGTGATCTACAGACAAAAGAAACTTCTCTCCAGGAAAGTCTAAACGACGTGTCAGACTGGTGTCATTCAAACTCTCAATGGTCATACACCCAGCCAGAAACCAAATCTATGATTACAGCAACCTGCCAAAAGCACCAATTGACTCCTCTTTTCCTAAAACTTCAGTTGAATGGCACTTCTGTCGAACAGGTAGTAGAAAAGCATCGTGTGTTAGGGGTAAAGATAGATAAAGAATTGAAATGGCGATCTCATCGCAATAATGTATGCAAGGACAAGTCTCAAAAAACGTTTCGCTGTTATCTCAATTAAAGCGCTACATCAGCAGTATTATGCTTAAACTTTTCTTCAACGCACTCATGTCACGTATGAATTACGCTTCAACAGTGCGGGACGTAAGTAGTGATGTCCACAAAAAAGGCTGAATTCTCTCCATAGACGTGCAGCAAAGCTACTCCATCCAGCCGTACTTCTAACAACAGATAAAAAAAAACCTGAAAGTGCTGAACATACTTCTTCTGAATAAGCAACTGGAATTCAACAAGGCATCATTTATGTTTACAATCTCTACAGATGGCTATGCCATGTTATATCACGCCCTTTTTACAAGATTAAACATCTCTTGTGGCTCGAAGGAAATTCCTCCTCCCCTACCCACGCATTGATCAATACAAAACAAGTGTAGCTTACTCCGGGCCATATATCTGGAACTCACTTCCACCGAGTCTATAAAATACAAATACGTTAAAACTTTTCAAGAAACATTTACACAAAGATTTTATGTCTCAATAATTTGATTATCGATTAAAATCAGTAGCGTCCGATCACAAAGTCATCTGTAAACCATACTTTGAATACACCGTCTAAACATATAGCCTACTCTATTAAATCGCTCATCCCCACTCCCACTCTGTCTACCATCCCTCTTCTCCTCCCCCTACCTACCATTCTCCCCCCCCCCCCCCCCCCCCCCCCCACCCACCCCCCCAACCCCCCACCCCCCTGTCTGTGGTTTTGTTTGTTTGCTTGTTTGTTTTTTTTTTGTTTGTTGTTTGTTTCCTTCTGCTTTACTACCCACAGTGTCATTATTACGTTTGTGAACAGTCTGCTTATCATTGTAGAATTAGATTACGTATTGCTATGTACAATTGTCAGTATGAATTATATGTGTTGAAATAATGTATGCATGACAAGGACAGATTGTCAGGCTAGGCTTTGGCCTAAAATCTTCATCCTTGCGTATTAAAGATCAATCAGTCAATCGATCAATCAATCAATCAGACAAACAATATCTCTCTCTCTCTCTCTGTCTCTCTCTGTCTCTCTGTTCTCTGTCTCTCTCTTTCTCTCTCTCTCTCTCTCTCTCTCTCTCTCTCTCTCTCTCTCTCTCTCTCTCTCTCACACACACACACACACACACACACACACACACACACACACACACACACACACACACACACACACACATACATACACACACACACGTACGCACGCACGCACGCACGCACGGAAGCATGCACGCACGCACACACACACACACACACACACACACACACACACACACACACACACACACACACACACACACACACACACACACACATACACACACACACACACACACAGAGTTTGACTCCAGATTGCCAGTTGAACTAAATTCTCATCTCCTTGAACATGAAATTTAGGCCTCAAATTTAATGTTTAAATTACCTGAGATACTTTTCTCTTTAATTCTGGAAATGCATTTCGAAATTCTTCACCTTTTTCATCCTTCTCAGTGTGATCACTCGCAGATCTGCTGGATGTATTTCTGACCTCTCGAAAATGTACTAACCAAAGAATATGCTTCCATGTACACATTATTATTCTTATCATCATCATTGATATTATTATCGTTGTCATCATCATTATCATCATCAACTTAATTACCATGATCATTTTATTATTACTACCATTATTATCTATATCATCATCATTTTATCATCATTGTCATCAGCATTATTATTATTATTATTGTTGTTGTTGTTGCTATTATTATTGTTATCATTATCATCATCATTATTATAATTATTACCATTGTTATTTATATCATTATTATTGTCATTATTGTTGTTGTTATCATTAGTATATTACTATTATTATTATCGTTATCATTATTATTGTTATCATTATTATTATTATTATTATTATTATTATTTACAGACGTGGGACTGATTTTCGTGGTGTACCCAGAGGCAGTGGCTACCATAGGGGGAGCCTCGTTTTGGTCAGTGATCTTTTTCTTCATGATCATCACCCTGGGCCTGGACACCACGGTAACACCCCCTCTCTCTCTCTCTCTCTCTCTCTCTCTCTCTCTCTCTCTCCGCTGTTCCCTTACCACCACTCCATATCCGGATAATCACAGAATCATGAAAGGGACTTTACTGTTGGTGACCTCGCAGAACCGTGATGTTTCATTTTCAGACAACTCACCAAAGTTGTTTCCTTTCTCTATTTTAAGACTGAGTCCTAGCTTGCTGGCGTGTCGGTACGTTTTCAGCCACGGCAGTTGTGTGTTTCATTCAAATCGAGATAGAGTACTGGACTTCAAACACACGCGCACACGCATTATCACACACACACGCGCACGCACGCACGCACGCACGCACGCACGCACACACACACACACACACACACACACGCACGCACGCACGCACGCACACAAGCTGGCAGGAAAGAACTGTCTGACAGTTTTATTTCAAAGGAGACGATGGTCTGCAAGATGATCGGCAAACATCAACCGGTACATCACGTTTCGCCCAGTCCCATCTCGCCTGATCTTTTTCTCTCGAGAGCAACATCGCGAGACTTCCCTTCCCAGCAGTCTAAAAACCCCAAGTGTGACGTTTCATCCAAATGGTCATTCACCGTTCGTTCAAATTGTATTTTAGTGCGACTAGGACGATCACAGAGTCTGTCTTTGACGTGACTTTGAGCTGGTTAACATAATGTTGATTATGTTATTTGGTGTGAGTGCAGTTAACAGACTGGCATACCTCCGAACCAATCGTTTGGTCATTACTCATACACTGGTTGGATATGCGCAAGGATTGATGAATTCCTGAAAGTTGTTTTCGTGCGACTAACATCATCATCTGTGTATTACTGTACAGGTAACACGTTGCAACTGTAGGCGAGGCCAGAATAGTAGGTGTCAGTAAGTGTCAGTAAGAAGAATGCAGTGGCATGGTTGCTTGTCTCCCTTTATATGTGCTCTGTGACTGATCCGTATGTGGGTCTGTAATGTCTCCAACCTTCATGATTTTCGTGCTGTGATGTGGTTTACCATCAGGCCAACTTGGGGTCAAAACGTTCGTCGAGAGAGAGTTTCATCAATAACTACACCCATTTTTTTTTTTTTTAGATAAACGCTTAGTTTCATCCAATCATCAGGGAATCGAAATACTGACTTCACCAGAATTTTGTTGCCAAAGTAGCTTCTGTTTTGTCTTCACGGAGACGAAATTTCTTATGCTTGGTTCATATTTTACCTCTACCAAAAAGTTTTTCTGCGTTGTTTATAACATGCTACGCATAAAGCAAACTTTGGATTGATTTTTAGAGTTCAGAGTCATTAGCAAACATAGGATGAAAATAAGTACTTTATTCATTTATATAGAAGGGCTGTGTTTGAACGATGAATAGACCAGGGCCCAAGACTGAACCCTGGGGCACGCCATGTGGCAGGATAGACGGATCATCATCCGGCTGGATGTTGTTTCAGTTCGGGGCGTTAGAGGCGGTGATCACGGGTGTCCTGGATGAGTACCCTTTCCTGCGGAAGAAGCGAGAGCTGTTTGTGGCCGGCCTCATGGTCTATTGCTTCCTGGGAAGTCTGGTCACGGCCACATATGTGAGTGTCTTCTCTGGCTTTTTTTTTTTTTAACCTTTGTCATCCAGTCTTGCTATGTGAGTGTCTTCTCTGCTTTTTTTTCTGTTTTTAACCTTTGTCATCCAGTCTTGCTATGTGAGTGTCTTCTCTGGCTTTTTTTCTGTTTTTAACCTTTGTCATCCAGTCTTGCTAGTGAGTGTCTTCTTTGCTTTTTTCTGTTTTTAACCTTTGTCATCCAGTCTTGCTATGTGAGTGTCTTCTTTTGCTTTTTTCTGTTTTTAACCTTTGTCATCCAGTCTTGCTATGTGAGTGTCTTCTTTGCTTTTTCTGTGAGTTTAACCTTTGTCATCCAGTCTTGCTATGTGAGTGTCTTCTTGGCTTTTTTCTGTTTTTAACCTTTGTCATCCAGTCTTGCTATGTGAGTGTCTTCTTCTGGCTTTTTTTTCTGTTTTTAACCTTTGTCATCCAGTCTTGCTATGTGAGTGTCTTCTCTGGCTTTTTTCTCTGTTTTTAACCTTGTCATCCAGTCTTGCTATGTGAGTGTCTTCTCTGGGCTTTTTTTTCTGTTTTTAACCTTTGTCATCCAGTCTTGCTATGTGAGTGTCTTCTCTGTCTGGCTTTTTTTTGTGTTTTAACCTTTGTCATCCAGTCTTGGTATGTGAGTGTCTCTCTCTGGCTTTTTTTCTGTTCTTTTTTTTTTTTTTAACCTTTGTCATCCAGTCTTGCTATGTGAGTGTCTTCTTTGCTTTTTTTTCTGTTTTTAACCTTTGTCATCCAGTCTTGCTATGTGAGTGTCTTCTTTGGCTTTTTTTTCTTTTTTTTAACCTTTGTCATCCAGTCTTGCTATGTGAGTGTCTTTTTTTGGCTTTTTTTCTGTTTTTAACCTTTGTCATCCAGTCTTGCTATGTGAGTGTCTTTTTTTGCTTTTTTCTGTTTTTAACCTTTGTCATCCAGTCTTGCTATGTGAGTGTCTTCTTGGCTTTTTTCTGTTTTTAACCTTTGTCATCCAGTCTTGCTATGTGAGTGTCTTCTCTGGCTTTTTTTTTTCTGTTTTTAACCTTTGTCATCCAGTCTTGCTATGTGAGTGTCTTCTTTGGCTTTTTCGGTTTTTAACCTTTGTCATCCAGCCTTGCTATGTGAGTGTTTTCCTGTGTCTTCTTCTTCAGCTTATTGTCTTGTAACACAAGGTTTTACTTATCGACCGAGTTTTTTTTTTTTTTTTATAATTGCATCAATTCAAAGTCCATCCTATGTGTCTTCATGTGTCTTCTTCTTTACCTTTCTATCTTGTTACACAACTTTTTGACTCATCAACGAGGTATTCCATTTACATCAATTCAAAGCCCATCGCATGTGAGTATTTTCCTGTGTCTCTTCTTTACCTTTTTGTATTGTAACACAACGTTTACTTATTGACCGATGTATTTAAATTTACATCAGTTCAAAGTCCATCCTATGTGAGGGTCTTCTTTAGCTTCTTTCTGTTTTACCTTCGTCGTCCAGTCATGGTATGTGAGTGTCTTCTTTGCAATAATAACAATAAAAACGGTAATAATGAAAATAATAATGATAACAAAAATAATTATTATAATAAAATAGCATCTATAAAGAGCCTTAATGGTTTCTTTGGCTTCTTTCTGTTTTACTTTCGTCGTCCAGTCTTAGTATGTGAGTGTCTTCTTTGCAATAATGATAATAATGAAAATAGTGATAATGATAATAATAATGATTATAATAAAAAAGCAAAAAAAAAAAGCATTTATAAAAGAGCCAATCAATGGTTCTTTGGCTTCTTTCTGTTTTTTACCTGTCATGCAGTCTTGCTATGCAACTGTATTCTTTGGCTTCTTCAGCTTTTTCGTTACCTTTTTATCTTCTAATGCAACTTTAAAGAAGACATAGTGCATTGTTCCTGTGCACAAACAAACGGAAAACAATTATATTGACAATCACTGCGCGTTTCGTCCTCTTTAGTCTTCCTGCCTGCAGAAAACCAAATAGGTCAAAACGCGTCGTGAAAAAGACCAAAGAGGTCGAAACGCGTCGTATTTTGTCTTGTAACATGTGGCACAAACAAATTACAAGACAAACACGACGTGTTTCGACCTCTGAGGTCGTCTTCGACCTCGAAAAAAAAAGGTCGAAACGCGTCGTGTTTTGTCACGTAACTTGTCTGTCCCTTTTGTCCGGCGGAATAATGTAAAATATTTTTCTTATCAGTGTGTTTCAGTTTCCGCCTGCAGATACGTCACTTTGAAACTAATTGTAATACAACGTTTTACTTGTGGACTAAGGTATTACGTTTACATCCAGTCAAGGTCCATCCTGTCTTCATTATTACTTCTTACTGTTTTCATTTTAGCACACACTTTCCAGAGAGGTTTTTTTTGTTTTTCAATTCAACGTTGGATAAACCAACTCGGACGTGAAAGACAAGACACACACGCGCGTTCCAGGTCACTTCTACCCATATTAAAGCTGCATTCAGGCCTGAAAACCTGGTACATGATACACAAAGTATTCACGCAGTTAAACATAGAAAGAAAGAAAAACGCTTTTCGTTTGAGAGAGAGAGAGAGAGAGAGAGAGAGAGAGAGAGAGAGAGAGAGAGAGAGAGAGAGTCAAACAGATGTTTTATTCAGAAAGGCCATTGGCCTTAGAAAAGGGGACACATAATAATTTCAAGTCTCTGCACACGGAAATTGGTCTTCTTCATGTTGTGTAAACACTTCTCTTCTTTTAATGCCTTATATAAATAGATAAATAGCTTTTTTTCGGTGTTTTCATTTGATATGGAGAGTGGGGGAGAGAGACACAGAGAGAGAGAGAGAGAGAGAGATAAGAGAGAGAGACAGACAGACAGACAGACAGACAGACAGACAGACAGAAGACGGACAGCTAAATAGATATAAGATAGTTAGAGGATTTGGGGTCCAAAGGAAAACTTATTTTCCCCCATGCACAAAAAATATACGCGCTCGGATTGGTAGAAAGAGCCGCCAGAGTTTGCGCTGTCAGACGTGTGCGTTGCAGGTGGTGGGGGGGGGGGGGGAGGGGGAGGACGGGAGGGGGAATGTCTCTGTCTCTCAGCTTGCTTTGATTCCTGTAGTGATCAGAGAACTGGGTGTGTGTTGCAGGGAGGCATCTTTGTGGTTCAGCTGTTCGATTCGTACGCTGCTCCCATCTCCATCCTCCTCCTCGTCGTCTTCTTGGAAGCTGTCGGTTAACTGGATCTACGGTACGTGCAGAAATACGTGGTGGGGGGGGGGGGGGGGGGGAAGGGGGGGGGGGATGAGAGAATCTTGGCCTCGCGCTGGTTGAGTTTGATAGCGCATATTGAGGACATTTACCCCTTTTGTACTCCAGTGGATTCCGATCTACTGTGGGATTACTGGGAATGAGAAGGCTGACGCTCTGTCCAAGGCAGCAGGCAGCAGCACATGAAGCAGTTCAGCAGCGCCCAGTGACTTACAGAGAGGCCAGAACTATCATCCACAACAGATGCCAAAACCAGTGGAAGAGAAGGCTGGGTGCAGACAGGTGCTGGTGCTGATCAATTCATCGGCTCCAGAAGACCAGCGCACACAACCCTCTTCAGATTGAGAACTGGACACTGCCGACTGCTGAGCCACCTCAACCGAATTATGATTGCCCACACAGATGAATGTCCGTGGTGGCACTGGATCTCAGACCCCCAAAACACATCCTCCAGCACTGTCCAGCTCATGATGTTCTACGGCGTCAAACCTGGCCAGAGGGTGCAGAGCTGCAGATGTAGCTTTGGGGGCAGCCGTCAAGACCTCGAGAAGACTGTGGGGTTCATTGTGGTAACAGGATTGAAGATCTGATGCAAAATAGATTGGGGGGTTCATCGTAGTAACAGGACTGAAGATGATGCAAAATAGATTTTTTTTAAAAAATCGACCGCAGAAGAAGAAGAAGAAAGAAGAAGAAGAAGACGGAGAGAAGAAAGAAGAAGAAGAAGAAGAAGAGGAGGAAGAAGAAGAAGATCGTGCAGGCAGTGTGCTGCACGTTGGTCAACAACGAGCTGGGTTACTTCAGCAGGCAGTCCAGCCAGTTGAACGATTCTCTCGTGGCGCGCCGTGATTGTGGTGCCCGGAAAGTGGTTGGTGACTCGTGTGAGCTAATAGGACTCCAACGAATGTGAAAAGTGAAGGGGGGGGGGGGACGCGCGAGGCGACATTCTTATCCTGCCCCTTCTGCATCTTTGGTCGTGTGTGTGTGTGTGTGTGTGTGTGTGTGTGTGTGTGTGTGTGTGTGT
>JADBJO010005439.1:110000-112500 GCA_016801955.1 Conus betulinus
TTCAAACTCTCGTTTAACTTTGGGTGCTGTTAGTGGCATTACTAACGTGGATGATGGTGATAAGTCGTACCGTACCTCAGTCGCATTATCTTTCATTGATAACCATTTTCAATGACAGTTTGAATTTTGGCTTTTTTTTAATGCAGGTGTCTTTGGAATGACGCACTTATGTTTGAATGACGTGCTACGGTTAATGCTTTGAAGTATTACATCATAATTGTCAATGAATTTGAGAGCAGGTGCCAGTTTTGTACACTGTGATTGACTGTTTTAGAAATTCCATGTGTGCTGTGTACATACGAATGGTTTGAAGCAAGATTCTGTCTGGTTGTTCAAGATGGTTTGCCGTTGCTTCGGAATGAATTTTGTATGTGGGTTGGTTTTTTTGTTGTTGTTGTTTGTTTGGTTTTGTTTTATTAACATCAGCAGAACTGTGTCCGGCGTGTGTAGGACTTGTCATGCCTGAAGACAATGATTGTGCCCGTGGTGCGTTGACAAGCATTTTACCGTAAAAAGGATGTTGTCAAGCAATAGAAACGTGATTAGGACAACTGTGATTTAGACTGGATGAAATATCGTCACCTGATCCTCATCACCAGCTCATTATCAGCTCATCATCATCGTTGTCATCTTCACCATTATCGCCGTCGTCATCATCATCATCATCATCATCATCATCATCATCATCATCATCATCATCATCATCATCATCATCATCATCATCATCATCATCGTGTTTATAGCGTTAATTGTTGAGAAAACGCGTTGCCATTGTTGATTTTGACACAGCCTTTGTGATGAGAGCTCTGTACCTCAGACTGTATTTGACTTAAACAGTTATTCAAATTGATTGTTCGTTCCAAGGATATCAACAACATCTTGAATCATTCTGCCGAGTAGCTGTAATGATAGACAAAGTTTGACTATGTAAATATATGTTTTTTCATCAGCTTGCTCTCATCTTTTTTTTTCCATTTATCAACTGGCCCTGTTGTTGTCTGTTTTAGTATGATCGTGTAAATCTGCTGCAGAAGCGGCAATGTTTAGCACAAATTGTTTGAAGGCAATGTTGAGCATAAATTGTTTGAAGGCAATGTTGAGCACAAATTTGTTTGAAGGCAATGTTGAGCACAAATTGTTAGAAGGCAATGTTGAGCACAAATTGTTTGAAGACGGGCAATGGCAAGCGAAATTTGTACTTTTGTAACAGCTTTTTCTTACATTGTCAAAAGTTTTTTTTTTACATAATTCCTTTGGACAATTTTGTTTATTCCTCCATCATTTGTTCACGTCTCTATGTAGAAAGTTATTATTGTACCTGATTCGTTTTTTTAACCTTTTAACACTGTGTGCTTTTCTAGCTTTGTGTTGTTGTGTAAACTGTTCAAACTGTGTCATGCTTTATAGTGTTCCAGTCTGTACTGAATTGTATAGAGTTCCAGCCTCTATTGTTCTGTATAGAGTTCCAGCCTCTATTGTTCTGTATAGAGTTCCAGCCTGCATTGCGCGATCGTGTAATGTTCCAGGCTGTATTCTGTTAACATAGGTTTTCAACGTGTATGGTTCTGTGAGTTGTTCCAGTCTGTATTGTGACATTGTCTAGTGTTCGAGCCTGCATTGTTCTGTGCAGTGTTCCAAAGTGTATTTTGTTGTAACTCAGCCCTGTGTTGTGCTGTTGTACAGTGTTCCAGCAGCGTTGTGACATGTGTTTTGGCTGTCCAATGTGTGTCACATCTATATTTTGCTATACAGTGTCACAACACGTAATGTTTTGTAAGTATTTTAAGCTGTGTTGTATGGTGTTCCGATCCGCACTGTGTTTCTTACGTGTCCCTCCTGTGACGTTGTGTAGCTGTTCCAAGTGTGTGTCATATGTTGCGTTGCGATGATCCCACGTACATTACGCCATAGTGTTTTTTACACGTAGCATTACCTTATCTCCGTGTTTTGTGTTTCTTTGTTTCCATTCCCTCCCCCCCCCCCCCCACTCCCCCTCCCCCGCACACATTCTCTCCCACCCATCCATCCCCGTCTCTCTCTGTCTCTGTCTCTCTGTCTCTGTCTCTCTGTCCCAGTCTGTCCGTCCCCTCTCTCTCTCTCTCTCTGTCTCTGTCTCTCTCTCTCCTCTCTCTCTCTCTCTCTCTCTCTCTCTCTCTCTCTCTCTCTCTCCTCTCTCTCTCTCTCTCCCCCCGCTCTGTGTGTGTGTGTGTGTGTGTGTGTGTGTGTGTGTGTGTGTGTGTGTGTGTGTGTGTGTGTGTGTGTGTGTGTGTGTGTGTGTGTGTGTGTGTGTGTGTGTGTCTGTCTGTGTGTGTCTGTCTGTCTGTCTGTCTGTCCGTGTGCTTGTTTCTGTATGCGGGTGTGTTCTTGTGTTTTGTGGTTACGCGGACGCATACGAGCACACTTGAACGCGTGCGTGTGTTCGCGCTTGAGTTCCAGTCTGCACTCTACGGGACATTGTTATTATGTTAGAACAGAACTACCCTTAACTAGTGCACACACA
>JADBJO010005439.1:132500-140000 GCA_016801955.1 Conus betulinus
TCTCTCTCTCTCTCTCTCTCTCTCTCTCTCTCTCTCTCTCTCTCTAAAGGGGTGGTTGATGGGAGTGTAAAACAAAGTGGCTGGATCAACGGGAGATTGGGGGGCAGCGCCACACTTCATCGCGGGCTTAACCCTTGGATGACAACAAAAAGCTGCTCAAACTGTACGCTGTTGATACAGCGCACGTGCCACTCGCTGATTGGCTAATTTCTGCTGGCCGCTATCTATCCTTCGCCGTCATCGGAGGATCCTGGCTTGACTTTTGGCGACGTTGGAAAGACAGCGAAGGGAGACGACTTCCTCTGGCACCAAGGCCACCCACTGACAGGTCAAAGGTCAGGGCTACACTGTCATTGTAAAGCCGGCTGCTGACGTCAGCCGTCAGTTGACGGAAGCTAAGGTAAACGGTTTTAGGAGCAGATTCTTAGATTTTGACAGGAGGTGGTGTGTGAGGAATTCTGTCGGCGTGCACAGCACCTGGATACCCACCACACACACACACAGGTAGCTAGCTGCTCTAGTTAAGCTGCGGATGCTGGCTCCATGTAGTCTGGAAAATCATCGGCACGTCTTCTGTTTTGTCTGACGAAATTTCTCTCTGTCCCGATCTGTAACTGATGTTCCAGTGTGTACAAAGTGTTGTGACCATACTTGGGTCGTGTTTGTTGTTGTTGTTGTTGTGGTGGTGTTCGTTTGTGTTGTTTTAAATCGCACGGTTCCAGCTTTGATGTATGAGTGATTAAGTGAGGCATACAGTACAAAGCAGAGTTAGAGCGCCGTTGGGCATAGTTCTGTTTGAGTGGCGCTGGCTTACTGTGACGGGTTTTCCGAGATCGTTGTGTGACAGGTGTCACAATGCTGAGGTTATTGTGACAGGTGTTAGAATGCTGAGACTACTGTGATTATTGTGACGAGTGTTAGAGTGTTGTGACATCATTGTGAAAGATGTTAGTGTTGTGATGTCATTGTGACAGGTATTAGAGTGCCGTGACGGGTCATTGTGACAGGTGTAAATGTTGTGACATTATTGTGACGGTGTTAGAGCGCTGTGACGTCATTGGAACAGGTGTATATGTTGTGACATCATTGTGACGGGTGTTAGAGTGCTGTGACATCATTGGTACAGGTGTGAATGTTGTGACACCATTGCTACGGAGGTTAGCGTGTTGTGACATTATTGCGACGGGATGTTAATGTTGTGACATCATTGTGACGGGTGTTAATATTGTGATATGATTGGTACGGGTGTAAGAGTGTTGTGACATCATTCTGACGGGTGTTGAAATATTCTGAGGTCATTGTGACAGGTGGTAGTGTTGTGACATCATTCATTTTGACATGACATTTGTGATGTTATTGTGACAGGTGGTAAGAGTATGACGTGAGGTCAGTGTTGTGATGGGTTTAAATGTTGTGACATCATTGTGACAGGTGGTAGTGTTGTTCATTTTGACGGGTGTTGACATTTTGTGATGTTATACATCCTCGTGACGGGTGTTATAGCGTTGTGATGTCTTTTGAGAGGGTGTAGTGAATGTGGTGACGTCATTATGACGGATGTTGAGGTATTGTGATATCATTATGACATATGTTAAGAGTGTTGCGCGACATTATTCTGACGGGGTGTAAAAGTTGTAACAGACGTTAGTGTTGTGGTGTTCATTGTGACAGGTGTTAAGAATGTCGTGACATCATTGTTACAGGGTTGTGTTGTGGAGTTTTTTGTGACAGGTTTTTTTTTTTTTTGGGTGTTGTTGTTGTGTTTTTTTTTTTGTTGTTGTTTTTTTTAGCCTCTTGGCGAGTATCCTTGCGGTGAGAGAGGTGCACAAAAAAAAAAAACTGTGACGTCATCCCGACAGGTGTTCAAGGGACGCAACCCGACCAAGACCCACCCATCCAGCCATGGCCCGGTCCGCCTCCATGCTGGACGTTACCTCCCTGTGTCTGTTCCTGGCGGTCTGTTGGACCCTCGCCCCCCGCAGCCACGCCCCGCTCCAACCACATCCTCACCCCCACCCCCGGCACCGCCACCACCCCCCCACCGTGGACAACAACAACGACAAACATAACACAACACCACACGGCCCCGGCCGCGGCGGGGAGCAAACCCCCGGGCCCCAGGGGAGGCCGGCGCTGCAAGTGCGTGAAACGCCTGAAGAAGGAGCTGAGCCAGGTCATCGAGGATCGCCTGCAGGACTTCCACGCCCGGTACCTCCTCCTCCCTCTCCACCGCCACCCGCAGAACTACCAGCAGAACCACCCCCACCACCGGTCGTCGTCGATCCCCGGAAGACGGAGGGCGGGGACCTTCAGCGGATGGACCGGCGGCTGCACGAGGTGAGCGGGGAGGTGGCTAACACCAAGGCGCCTTGACCCTGATGCAGCGGCAGCTGCAGCAGCTGCGGCGCGAGCTGGGCGGCGTGGCAGATGACGTGGAGGCGCTGAACGTGTCCTGGGGCCAGCTGGACAGGGCCGTCAGCCACGTCAGCCACTTCGTGGCGGCGGTGGAAAAGGTGCTGCCCCCCTAGCGGCGGGGCCCTGTGTCCTCCCTCTGCTGCTGCTGAGGGTTGTCCGCCCTTCGGCCGGCCGGTGGGGAGACTTTCCCGCGGAGTGAGTGGTGTTTTGTGTGTGTGTGTGCGTGTGTGTGTTTGTGTCTGTCTGTCTGTCTGTCTGTCTGTCTGTCTGTGTCTGTCTCTCTCTCTCTTCTCTCTCTCTCTCTCTCTCTCTCTCTCTCTCTCTCTCTCTCTCTCTCTCTCTCTCTCTCTCTCTCTCTCTCTCTGTTCTGTCTGTCTGACTGTCTGTCTATCTGTCCGTCTGCTGCTTCTCTATCTCTCTGTCTCTGTCTTTCTGTCTACATGTCAGTCTGTCTGTCTCTGTCTCTGTCTCTGTCTCTCTCTCTCTCTTCTCTTCTCTCTCTCTCTCTCTCTCTCTGTCTCTCTGTCTCTCTCTCTCTCTCTCTTCTCCTTCTCTGCATGTGTGTGTGCATGCGTGTGCGTGCGCGCGCTCGTGTGGTGTGGATGTATGTATGTATGTGTGTGTGTGTGTGTGTGTGTGTGTGTGTGTGTGTGTGTGTGTGTGTATTCGTGAATGTGATGCCGTACGTGCCTTTCCCGTCTTGTTATACAGACTTGCCCCTCCGTCACCTTTCTCAGATATATTCTGCGCACTTAAACACACCCTCGCATGTGATCATAACTGAGTATTATTCAGTTATAGTAATCTTGTCTACGTTCGCAAAATCCATTTTAGATGGATACGTAAAAAATCTCTCCTCTTTTTTTTTTTTTTTTTTTTTTTTTTTTTTTTTTTTTTTTTTTCTGTCTCCATTCTGTTAAGATCTGGCGTTTGCTTCACTGGAGTTTTCTAGCAGATGGAACCGTCCTGTAGATGAACTGTCTTCGGACGATAGAGCGAAGACACAACAAGTGACAGCGCCAGACGGTGGAATGAAGCGTATATCACCGCTCATCTCTTCTCATAGGATTCCTTCCACGGCGTCTAGTCTCCCACCACCCCCCCCCCCCCCCCCCTCCTCCCGCTTACAACCCCCCCCCCCCCCTTCCCCTGTCAGTTCTCCCTCCCCCTCCACCAGAGGCCAAGCTGATAGTAGGGCATGGCAGCATTCCTGATAAATCCCCACAGTCTGCAGGAAGAAAAAGAAGCATCTTTAGCGGCTGGCTAATCTTGGATCGGGGGTGGTGTCCCTTGGTTTTAGGATTCTTCCCATCGAAGAAGTTATGTTTAGATTCTGTGTGTGTGGGTGGGTGGGTGTGTTGTTTTCTGTGTGTGTGTGTGTCACAGTGTGTGTGTGTGTGTGTGTGTGTGTGTGTGTGTGTGTGTGTGTGTGTGTGTGTGTGTGTGTGTGTGTGTGTGTGTGTGTGTGTGTGTGTGTGTGTGTGTGTGTGCGCGCTTGCTTCCCCCGAACAAAAAGTCATTTATTATCCGGGGAGGGGGTCAAGGTTTTAGGTGGGACTGCTGATGCAAAAAAAATGACAGAAGTCGAGGAAACCGATTGCGTCGCCGAGTGACTGAACGGCCAATGCTTAATTTACGAGATAGCTCGCTCACAGTGAGCCCCTATGTGACATCACGGCGTGATGATGTATCGCCGTCCTGGTGACGTCACTGACGACCAGAAATAGACGCCAGGTCAAGTTATGTGTGTGTGTTGTGAAGAATGCTCTTCGTTTGTGAAGCTACACTGCATAATGACGACATACATACAGCCCACAGCCCCTTTGGCGATATGCATGGAGCGAAACTTTTTGCCGCGCTGACAACAACGCTTGACACTGTTATGAGGAAACACTTCCTTTACTGTTCCACAAGCTTCTCTTTTCTGCCCCTCTGCTGGTCTACAGGAGCGCTCCCTTGTATCCTGTGTTTCAGACGCTTTTTTTTTTTTTATCTCTGCTACCACCGCCATTGGTCTGTAATGGAAAGTCTCCCCCTTCGTCGTGTATCCTGAGCGTTCTCTTTCCTTGCCTCACCACTGGTCTGTTGAAACTTTACAGTTCATCTTCTGTCCAGAACTTTTTCTGCTGCCTTTTCCCTTTTGTCTATATAAAACTCCCTTCATTGTCTTCTGTCCGAACCCTATTCCCTGCTGCCTCCACATCTGGTCTATAGAAACACTATCTTCATTATCTTCTGTTCTCTGCTGCCTCCACATCTGGTCTGTAGAAACACTTCCTTCGTTTATCTTCTGTCCAAACCCTGTCCTTTGCTGCCTCCCCATCTGGTCTATAGAAGCACTCCCTTTCATCTTGTCCAGACCTTTATTTCTGCTACCTCCATCACCTGTCTATAGAAGGTGTGCATTTTTTTTTCATTCTCTCCCGAATGTTATCTTTACTGCTCTCACCACCGTTCTGTGGAAACGCTCCCTTTTATCTTCTGTCGGGAATTTTATCCCTGCTGCCTCTGCTACTGGTCTTTATAAACTATCCCTTCATTAATTTCTGTCCAGAAATTTCTCTGCTCCCTCCATTACTGGTCAGTAGAAACTATCCCTTCATTAAATTCGGTCCAGAAAGTTTTCTTTTCTGTCTCCATTACTGGTCTTTAGTAACTCTCTCTCTCTGTCTCTCTTCATTATCTTCTATCCAGACTTTATCTTTGTTGCCTCATCTTTGGTGTTGTAACTATCTCTTCTTTGCCTTCTGTCTAGTATTTATGTGTGCTGCCTCCGCCTTCGTCTGCCTTCTGTCATTAACTTCTGTCCAGAAATGTGTTGCTGCATCCGCCGTTGGTCTGCACTCCGCTTCTGTCGAACTTATCTCTGCTGCCTCACCACTTGTCTACAGTAACTGCCCGTTGTATCTTCGAGAACTTTATCTCTGCTGCAGACCATGTGTCACAGTAACTGCCCGTTGTATCTTCTGCCGAGCAACTTTATCTCGCTGCCTCTACCACTTGTCTACAGTCCCTGCCCGTTGTATCTTCTGTCGAGAACTTTATCTCTGCTGCCTCTACCACTTGTCTCAGCTGCCGTTGTACCGAGAACTTTATCTCTGCTGCCTCTACACTGTCTACAGTAACTGCCCGTTGTATCTTCTGCCGAGAACTTTATCTCTGCTGCCTCTACCACTTGTCTACAGTAACTGCCCGTTGTATCTTCTGTCCAGAATGTTATCTCTGCTGCTGCTCCTGTCGCTGGTCAGTTTAAAACGTTCCCTTTTATCTTCAGTCTGGACTATATCTCTGCTGCCTGTACCATTGATCTGTAGAAACTCTCCCTTCGATCTTGATCCTAAAACTTTATCTCTGCTTCCCCCACCACTAGTCTATGAAAAACCCGCTTTCATCTGGTGTCCAGATTTTCTGCTGTCTTCACCGCTGCTCTATAGAAACTCTCCGCAATAATCTTCTGTCCAGAACTTTCATCTCTGCCGGACCCACCGCTGCTTCCGCCACTGGTCTCTTAAAATGCCGCCGTTAATCTTCTGTCCGGAATTCTATCTCTGCGTCCTTCGCCACTGGTCTGTAGAAACTGTCCCTTCATTATCTTGTGTGCCAAGCTTTATCTCTGCTTCCTTCCACACTGGTCTAAAGATATCCTCCCTTTTATCTTGTGTCTGGACTTTATCTCTTTTGCTTCCGTAACTGGTCAACAGACACTATTCATTTTCTTTTATGTCCAGACTTTCTCCCCTCCCCCCCCCACCCCCCCCCACTCCCACCACCTGCTACATCTGTAGAAACTCTCTCTGCAGTCTGCTGTTCAGAGCTTTATGCCTCTGGTACCTCCACCTTTGATGTATAGAAACTTTCCCTTTAACCCACTGTTCAGAACTTTGTCTGGACGTCGCGTTGGTTCATGCGTAGGTCGGGCGTCTGTGAAGATTTCACTCTACAGACCTTTCCGAATCTTTTCCTGTGAATTTGTTTATTCACTTTTTTGTTTGTTTGTTTGTTTGTTTTTTGCTGTCCCATCATCTGCGCCACCTCAGAGGCATTGTACTCACGCCGCTCATTCCGACACCCCGTCCACAGCCACAGCCCGGTCGGTCCCACTGCAGCCCCGGCACCGGCAATCCACAGGGAGCAGTCAATGTCAAGTCGTAAAGAGGCAACCCACCGGAGGAGACACTGCACTGTTGCCGAGTCATTCGGTGATGTTCAGTGGCGCCTGTTCTGATTAATATACGCAGGACACCACCTAATGAGGCTCCTACTGACTGACGACAGTAATTGCTTAGTCGCGGAGCCGGCGTGAGTGAGCTCCCTCCCTCCGAGGGCGCCACCACGTCCGTCCAACGACAGCCCCCATGGACTCGCCGATACCGGTGACCCTGACGGAACCAAACCAAGGCCACAGACGTGGAGAGGACATCGAAATTGAGGTCACCATGAAAGCATGGCATGAAGGGCCACAGAATCTGAGACATTTTTTTTTAATGCTGATCGATGAGAATGAGGATGATTGAGATGATACTACGGATTTCCATTCCGGTCTGAGACTGCATGACAGGGCTGTACTCTATGCTGCCTTTTATAATATATACCGGCGTCAACCAGGCCCGAGAGATACAGGCACCTGCAGTGTTGGTCAGGAAATTTGAGCAACACTCTCAGAAACGCATCCATTAAGTGGATGAAACTCGACTGTGTGTGGTCCCAGTCTTCTCAACTGAATCCGCAGCACACTCAACTCTGGGTAAGAGTCGGTCAGGGCAGAAAACCCCACATGACTCTGATGGGATTCGAACCCACGACCTCCCAGCCGGGAGTCCGCGACGCTAACCACTTCGCCATGGCGGCTGGTTATTCGCTTGTTTTTTTTTTTTTCTAGTTGCAAAGTGAAAAGCAGGCGGAAATCTAACAAATCTTAAATAAATGTCAGCGAACCGCCCAGGAAACGGAAATCACAAGATAAAAAACAACGCGTTTCGACCTCTTAGGTCTTCTTCAGGTGAAATAGACGACGAACAAATAACGAAATAACGAAATCAATCTGAAAGCGATCAAAGCTAAGTGCATTTTCATTATTTTGTTCGT
>JADBJO010005439.1:152500-155000 GCA_016801955.1 Conus betulinus
TATCCCCCCCCTCTCTCTCTCTCTCTCTCTCTCTCTCTCTCTCTCTCTCTCTCTCTATTCAGACTTGTTTTCCGTTTTATGTTGTTTGTTTTCCGTTCTCGTATTTCTGTCTCTTTTGTGTGTGTGTGTGTGTGTGTGTGTGTGTGTGTGTGTGTGTGTGTGAGCGAGCGCGCGCGCGCGCGTGCGTGCGTGCGTGCATGCGTGTGTGTTCCTTTTCTCTTTTTTCGGTTTTTCTTCTGTCTGTAATCTCTCTGGTTTTTCTTTCTTCTCTTTGTACTCCTTCTCGCGCGCGCGCGCGCGCGCGTGTGTGTGTGTGTGTGTGTGTGTGTGTGTGTGTGTGTGTGTGTGTGTGTGTGTGTGTGTGTGTTGTTGTTGTTGTTGTTGTTGTTGTTGTTTTCGTTTGTTTGTTTGTTTTTCAGTCCGTATCCCTTCTCTAACTCTTCTTTCCTTCTTCTGTCTACATTCCCTCCCTTGCTCTTCTACCTTCTTCTATCTCTGTTCCTTCCCTTGTCTTTCCTACTGCTGTCTGTATTTCTTCTCTTGTTTTCCTTTCTGTCTTCAATGGCTCCTTTTGTTATCCTTTCTGTCTTCAATCGCTCCTCTGGTTTTCTTTCTGTCTTCATCGCTCCTCTTGGTTTCCTTTCTGTCTTCAACCGCTCCTCTGGTTTTCTTTCTGTCTTCAATCGCTCTTCTTGGTTTCCTTTCTGTCTTCAATCGCTCCTCTGGTTTTCTTTCTGTCTTCAATCGCTCCTCTTGGTTTCCTTTCTGTCTTCAATCGTTCCTCTTGGTTTCCTTTCTGTCTTCAATCGCTCCTCTTGGTTTCCTTTCTGTCTTCAACCGCTCCTCTGGTTTTCTTTCTGTCTTCAATCGCTCTTCTTGGTTTTCTTTCTGTCTTCAATCGCTCCTCTGGTTTCCTTTCTGTCTTCAATCGCTCCTCTTGGTTTCCTTTCTGTCTTCAATCGTTCCTCTTGGTTTCCTTTCTGTCTTCAATCGCTCTTCTTGGTTTCCTTCCTGTCTTCAATCGCTCCTTTGGTTTCCTTTCTGTCTTCAACCGCTCCTCTTGGTTTCGTTTCTGGCTTCAATCGTTCCTTTTGGTTTCCTTTCTGTCTTCAATCGCTCCTCTGTTTTTTTTTTCTGTCTTCTGTCGCTTCTCTTCTTTTCCTTTCTGTCTTCAATCGCTCCTCTTGGTTTTCTGTCTATCTTCTGTCGAGCGCTCCTCTTCTTTTTCTTTCTATCTTCTGTCGTACCTCCTATTTTTCTGTCTGTCTTCTATCTGTCTTCCCTCTCTTGTTTTTCTCTCTGTCTTCTGTCTGTATTTTCTGTTGTTTGTTTGTTGTTTGTTCGTTTGTTTTGGTCTTGTTTTCTATCGGCATCCCTTCTCTTCTCTTTTTCGGTCTTTCTTTTCTTTCTGTATTTTTTTTTTTTACTTTCTTGTATTTGTGTTCTTTCTTGTGTCCGTATTCTCATCTCTTTGTTTTTCAGGGATTCTTCTGTCTGTATTACCTTTCGTGTTTTTCTTCCTTTTGTCTGTTCTCTCCCTCTCTTATTTATCTTTCTTCTCTCGGTACTCACCTCGTGTGTGTGTGTGTGTGTGTGTGTGTGTGTGTGTGTGTGTGTGTGTGTGTGTGTGTGTGCGCACGAGCGCGCGTATATGTGTGTGTATGTTTTGTCTTTCTTCCATTTGTCTTTCCAGTCTTGTTTTTGCGTTTTTCTTCCGTGTTCCACTTTATTTTCTTTTTTTTTTCCTATTCTCTCTCCTTTTTCCCCCTATCTTCTGTTCTTTTTTCTGTCTTGGTTTTATTTGCATTCTCTGTCTTGTGTTTTCGTCTGTCTTCTGACTGTATTGCCTCTTTTTTCTGCTATCTGTACTCCCTCTTTTTTTTTTTCTTCTTTTTTTTTTTTTTTCCTTTGGTCTGTATCCCTTCACTTTATTCCATCTTTTCTTTTTTTTTTTTTTTATCTAACTTATGCCTGTATTCCCTCTCTCTTTCTCTGCCAGTCATTTCCCCTCGGGTTTTTTTTTTTTCTCTCTGACGTCTGTCGGTATCTCCTCTCTTAAATTTCTGTCTTTCGTCTGTATACAGTCCCTCTCTTGTTTCTCGGATTTTGTCCTGTTCAAAATTTGCCATCGACATCCGCTCGTTACTCTTGCCGTGCCGTGCCGTGTATCCGATGGTTCCCTCCCCTCCCCTTCCCTGTCCTCCACGTTTTTTTTAAACCAGTTATCACGTGCTTCCGCTCCTCCTCCCTCCTCTCCTCCCCCCCTTCCCCTCTCCCCCCCTCCCCCCTCCCCCTCCCTTTTTCCGAGACAAAAACTTCTAAAGATTCCAGAATGCAGATGAACATCGTTTGGTGAGCGTTCCTTTCGCTTTTCAGCCCCATCTGTTTGGAACTCACTGCCTTGTTTGCTGTCCCCGTTCTCGACAGGCAAGATGTTAGACAGTACTTTTTCCTATGGTTGTGTGCACAGTCAGTTCTGTAGTAAGTTAGTCGTCAGTGT
>JADBJO010005439.1:160000-162153 GCA_016801955.1 Conus betulinus
AGTCTTTAGCAGACACAGATAATTAAGATGAACAGAGAAAGACAGACAGACAGAGACAGAAGAAGAGAGCGAGAGAGAGAGAGAGAGAGTGTGTGTGTGTGTGTGTGTGTGTGTGTGTATGTCCCAAATTGCTTTTAAAGTTTTAGGGGACACGCCTGCCTTTAAGGGCCGATGTAACGGTCGTAACAGAAGAATGATTTTGGGTCAATCTGTGTCTGAGAGTGCAGACTGTGGCCAGGATCGACCGTTTGTCTGCCTGGAAAGAAATCAACGACCCTGCCCCCCTCTCCCTCTTCCCTTCCACCTGTAGGCAGAGATGGTTGGGGGGGGGGGGGGGGGGGGAGAGTAAGGGGAAGGAGGGCGAGGAAAAAGGACTGTCTATTAGTTTTTGTGTGTGGTGTGTGTGTGTGTGTGTTTTTTTAAATGGTATCCCATCTTTGGTGAAATGTTATGCGAGTAATTTCCCTTTTCCAGTCTATTCTTTGGCTCGTGCATTTTCCATATGATCTAAGATTTTACGGAGGAAAGATTTTTTATTGAAATTCCCGGTTTGTTTTGGACGGTGTGTTTTAAAGAGTGTGTGGATGAGAGAGCTTTTTTTTGTTGTTGTTGTTTGTTGGTTTGTTTTGTTTTTTAATAATGATTTGTGAGTTGATTTCAACGCGGGTGACAGCCCTAATGTGGCCCTTTGCGGTCGGCTGGGCTGTAAGCAACATACCATTACCATTGCCACTGTTTGTCTCCCTTTGTGAAATAATGGCGTGCCTTTTTTTTAAGTGTCCTGACACTGTTCACTGGGTACAAATTTATGATATATTAAATAGTTGTTTTTAATCTTCTGGTAATTAGATTACCATGCAAAAGTTCTCTAGCTGGCCGTTACGCTATGCCTTTTTTATTTTTATTAACAGTTATGGTATTTTTTTTCCCTGCTTTTATTCAACTTCTGCGATTTTTTACTTTAAAAAAAACCCAAAAAACATTGCAATAAAGTAATAAAGGAATGGCCGGTGTATTCATTATAGTCTAGTGTTGTCCTCTGGGAAAAGTAGCAGTATTTTAATCTATATGTAGTAAGAGCTGTTGCATGTACAGTTAGATGTCTTTTTTTTAGCACTGCAGTGACATCTCTCTCTCTCTCTCTCTCTACTCTCTCTCTCTCTCTCTCTCTCTCTCTCTCTCTCTCTACGTTCCTCCGCCTTGCCTGCGCAACTCTTCATAAGGAATAAGAATACAGTGTTGTCGTATTTATTGGTCACTGTGAGGGGTATGTGTTTAAAATGGTGTGCGCCTGACAATGACAGACTGCAAGACTGTTGTTTCGGCCTGAAATGTTGGTTTTGACTATAAAGACCAATTAATCAATCCATCTCTTTCTCTCTCTCTCTCTCTCTCCTCTCTCTCTCTCTCTCTCTCTCTCTGTCTCTGTCTCTCACACACACACACACACACACACACACACACACACACACACACACCACACACACACACACACATTCAGATTCAGATGATTTCTTCACATAATAGGCCAAGGCCCCCAGTGAAGTGGTGTGTGAACACACAAAGCACAAGAGTTATATCAATGCTATTAAATTACGAAACGAAACAAATATAATTCGAAGGCAATTTCAAGAAGTGAAAATTTCTCTGTACTTAAAAGATTTGCATAAAAAACGAAGAAGAAGAAGAAAAATTAACAACTTCAGCAGAAGTAGGTGAACAGAATCGGCTCAGTTTTAAATAGAGATGGCTGTCTGTAATATTTGGGCTTGATAAACTTTTCTCTGATGCTCATGAGAGCTGGGCAGGAAAGCGCGAAGTGTATTCGGTTTCCTTTGATTCTTTATAATAAAGGACCAAAGCAAATCACAATTGTTACATGTTTGATATCTAAATTTAGGATGGCTAATGTAGGTATCCTAATCTGAATTTTGCTGGTTATGTTCTTAGGTGCGTATCTATGGCTCTAAGGTTAAGAACGTTTTCAGGTCGGTGTGAACATCACAGAAGTTCCTGTAAAAATCAAACTGTCACTGTTAGAGAGAGAGGGAGAGAGAAACTGCGAGTGTTGTGGTTGTACGTCATATGGGTTTATTCTGTCGCCCTTAGTCCAGCCATTAGGTGATTGTGTTGAAAAGTTTGAAACTTGAGCC